>PVKS010009827.1:0-62485 GCA_004027875.1 Aplodontia rufa
TCTCTCTCTCTCTCTCACTCTCTCACTGTCCTTCTATCTTTAAAAAAAAAATTAAAAATCAGGGGAGTGGGGCTAGAGCACTGGCTCAGTGGTTGGAGCACTTGCCCAGCATGCACTAGGACCAGGATTAAAACCCCAGCACCACATACACAACTAAGTGTTGGAGAAACAAAAGCCAGGTGAAAAATAAATAAAATTAACTCTCTCTCTCTGTCTCTCTCACTCTCTTTCTCTCTCTCTCTTTAAAAAAAATCAGAGGAATGCTAGAGATGTGCCTCAGTGGTGCAGTACTTGCCTAGCATGCATGAGGCCCCAGCAACACACACACACACACACACACACATACAAACACACACACAAATATGGAGAAAAAACATTCAAAGAATAATGAAGAAAGGGGAAAAACAGCCTAAACGCAATTCTAGAAATTATAGCACGAAAAGAGCAAAACCTGAACCAATTGTAGAAATGCGAATTCCAAGCAAAATTTTAGGGTGGCTTGAGATCTCATGAAAATACTAGAGGAAAGCAGACTAGGATGAAAACTATTTCAATGCATTTATAAGTGCTATAGAGATTAAGACAATACGTAATTGTTTTATGCTTAGTTGTTTAATGTCTAAAACTATATAATCAAATCTACATTATAGCCTATCAGCAAAACCAAAGATTAATTGAAAAACCAAACTCAAGATACAGAAGGATTAAGAAGATTATAATATGGGGCTGGAGTGGTGGCTCAGCGGTTTCGGCACTTGCCTGGCAAGCACGAGGACCCGGGTTCAAACCCCAGCACCATGTACACAACTGAGTGTTGGAGCAACTAAGGCCATGTGAGAAACTAAATAAAGTTGTTTCTCTCTTTCTCTGTCTCTCTCACTGTCCCTCTCTCTTTATAAAAAAAAAAAGATTATAATATTACCAGCAAAATCATTGACCTAGGCAACAGAGCAAAGAAGTACATTGAAAGAAATTTCCAAAGAAGTGATAACTAGCAGCTTAATCAGGGTGGTAACAAAGGGGCATTTCCTAAAATTGGTAATGAAAAGTCAGTTGAGTCCAAAATTAACAAATATGCTCAGGCTAGAGTGGTGGTTCAATGGTAGAGTGCTTGCCTGGCAGGTGTGAGGACTGGGTTTGATCCCCAGCACCATATACACAGCAGCTAAGTGTCAGTAAAACAAAAACCAGATGAATAAATAAATAAAATTGACTTGTCCTCTTTATCTTTTTCTTTTTAAAAAAGCAAAATAAAACAAAACAAAAATATACTCAGGGCTCTGTCAAATGTCATAATAAGAAACCTAAACACACACACACATTTTGGCGCTGGGGATGGAACCCAAGGTCTTGTGCATGCTAAGTGCATGCTCTACCACTGAGGTTCCACTTTATTCAACTAAGAAATGGTCAGTAACATTTAAAGAAATACCAAAGAGAGTTATTTTGGAACTTGGAATCCAAATGAAAAGGCAGAGGGACAGAAATCAGTGTCTCTAAGATACTTAGCACTACTCATCAATGATGAGAAATATTGGTAATTATAGTAGCTTCCATTTCCTGCAGCTTTACTAAATGAGACAAGTATTGGGGGAGTCCTTTAGGTATACCACCTCATGCAGTTAGCAAAACAGGCTGAGTTAGATTAATACTGTCCCTGGACCTGGACAAGATGGGCTTTCGAGGGCTCTCTGCTCGTGACACACAGCATTCTCATGACATCCACCACTCAGTACTCGGGGAAATGCTTCTCCACATCTGTCATATGTCCTCTAGATCACAGATGATGGCATCTAATGCCCCGAATGTCTGTGTGATGTGGGAACACAGTTTGGATTTTGCAGAGGATGTCAGTGGTGGAAACAGAGGTAGGCAGAGGCAAATTAACTCAAGTCCTGCCTTTTGGATAGCTTTGCGAATGACTTATTTTCCCCCAGTCATTTCCAGTGTCCATTTTCCTGCCTTCTTTTTGGTTCCAATGAGTAGTTCTGGACATAGTCACAAATTGAATAGCATTTGCCACAGTGCTCATGGCAGCTGTGGAACTTTCCGTGCTATGAAACAATTCATGTGACTCTTCAGCATTTATATAAGTAGTTTTGCATCTGATATGTGAGAAGCAGGATATAAATTTCTTCCATTAGGAATTACATGCACACTGTGTGCGGAATTGAATATAGTTTTGTGTTTCATGCTTATGAAAATATATTTAATATTCAATTACATTTAAAAAAATTAAATGGGTCTCAGTTCAGGATGTAGAAAATCAAAGACAAAGCCAGATGATCTATAAAATCATATTCTCTTTTTTTAGTCACTAGAGGAGGATGTTTCAGGATCTTTTTTTTTTATGAGAGAGGGAGAATGAGAGAGAGAGCAAGAAAGAATCAATTTTATTTATTTATTTTTTCATCTGGCCTTTGTTTCTCGGACACTTGGTTGTGTATGTGGTGCTGGGGTTTGAACCTGGGTCCTGGTGCATGCCAGGCAAGCGCTCCAACCACTGAGCCACAGCTCCAGCCCTAAAATCATATGTTGTTTTTTTTAAGAGAGAAACAATTTTTATTTAGTTTTTCATGTGGCCTTCATTGCTCCAAGACTTTGCTGTGTACATGATGCTGGGGTTTGAACTTGCGAACTTTCACATGCTGGGCAAGCACCATAACTGCCGAGCCACTGCTGCAGCCCCTAAAATCATATTCTTGAGGCCACAAAAGAACTGTGATCACAAAGCAATCAAGTTAACTGCAGTCTGAAGAGCCACAGTACTGAGCAAGCAGAGATGAGACACAAAAGCTGTGTGACCTTTGGAAGAGGAAAAGAGAAGGCCCCAAACAAGTGGCTAAGATGAAGCCAACTAAAATCATTGAAAATATTTTTTTGTGGGGTCACTGGGGTTTGAACACAGGCATTCTTTACCACTGAGTTACATCCCCAATCCATCTCATCTTTTATTTTGAGACAGGGTCTCCCTAAGCTGCTCAGGCTGGCCTCAGACTTGTTATCCTCCTGCCTCAGCCTGCCAAGTCATTGGGAATACAGGTGCACACTATGGCACCCAGCTCTAATGATTTTTTTTTTTTAATGAGAGAGAGAAAGTAAGAAAGGATCAGCTTTATTTAGTTTTTCATCTGGTCATCATTGCTCCGACACTCAGTGTGTAAGTGGTGCTGGAGTTTGAACCCGGGTCCTTGTGAATGTCAGGCAATCACGATATGGCTGAGCCACTGCTCCAGCCCCTCTAAAGAAATCTTTTTTTTTTTTAAAAAGAGAGAAGAGCAGTGAGAGAGCGAGAGACAGATAAAGACACAGAGAATCAATTTTTATTGAGTTTTCCATGTGGCTTTTGTTGTTTTGACACTTAGTTCTGTACATGGGTGCTGGGGTTTGAACCCATGTACTTGTGCATGCTGGGCAAGCACCATAACCTCTGAGCCACTGCTCCAACCCACCCCCCCAGTGAAATCTTAAAGGCTAACTATGGGCTAGCAAGTCATTTGTAACAGTAACACAGGAAAGTACTGAAAGTTGTGCAAGAAACACCAAAATAAATAGATGGATCATCTACCCCAGCCCTGAAACACTCGCAAAGACGAGTTGCTCCTCATGTTATAGACATGTGTATAAACACACACTCACACACACACACACACACACACACACGAAAAGAAATGGGAATACCCAGTTGGATATAGGGCCTGAAGGTGATACTCTCATACACTGCTGGAGGATGAGTCACTAGAAGATGATGATTTAAAGTCTTTAAAATATGCATGCTATTTGATCAAATAATTCCAGTTGCGGAGATTTATCATGTGATAATAATAAAAGTGGGAAATTTACTTATAAAGTTGTTTATATTTGTCAGGGCCTTAGCAAGAAACAAGTGGCACCCTTAAACTGGAAAAGTGGGAAGAGTTTAATGAAGGACAGTTTCAAAAGATGTGGGCAGGGGCTGGAGCTGTGGCTTGGTGGTTACAGTGCTTGCCCTGCATGTGTGAGTACGCAGGTTTGAACCCTAGCACCACATACACAACAGAGTCTCAGAGCAACGAAGGCCCCATGAAAAGACTGAATAAAATTGATTCTCTCTCTCACTGTCCCTCTTTCTCTTTAAAAAAAAAAAATCCATGCAGGATTAAAGGAAACCAATAAAAGACGATGGCGAGAGGGAGGAGCTGTTCTGGGAACCCAGGGAAAACGGCCATAAGAGACAACCTCCAGTCAGGTGTGGTGGTCTGTAGTTCAGGGACCCAGTCAACCAGTAGTCCTTCAGGGAGGGAGTGAGGGAATTGGTATCCTGATCCTCCTTTTCTCCCCATCATCAGATTTATTGCTGATGTCTACTGATGGCTGAACCATAGGAAGCTAGAGGGGTTCAGGTGGCTGAACCCACAGGAAGCCCAGTGATGCGAAAGTCAGTCCAGCAGTTACGAAGATCAGCCTCCCCAAGCAAACAGCTCACTGCAGAAGGGCGGTGGATGGACTGAGGGCCAACTGAAAGATCCTGCAGTGGGCAGGGTGCAGCTCAGTGGTGGAGCACTTGCCCAGCATGTGTGAGGCGCTAGGATTGATCCCAAGCACTGGAGGAAGAAGAAGAAAAAAAAATAAAAAGGATCCCAAACAATGTTTGATGTAGCATTGCTGCTTATAATGGTAAAATACTAGAAACCACTGAGGAGCCCATCACTAGGGAATATGCTAAACAACTTATGATAGGTTCATATCCTGGTGTCCAATGCTATCAGTAAAAGTATTATTTATTAAGGCAGAAAGATATTCAGAATAGATCGTGGAGTGAAATGAAATTTTTCATATAGTCTGGCCCCATTTTTAAAAGCAGTATTTTGTGTGTGAATTTATGCATTTAAAAAGTCTGGGAAGAGGGTTCGTCTAATGTTAATAATACTTCTTTTGGGGTGGTGAGATGACAGATAATTTTGCTTCTAAGTTATGCTTTTCCTGCAATGTGTGATAAAAAAAATTAAAGTTCTTTTTTAGAAAAAATGAGAGAGATGGCATGATCCCAAATTAATTCTGTGAGTTCAATAGATGCTATTCTTAATACTGATAAGGAAGATTTCTTAAAAATCCAATTAGAAGTCAATTTTAGTGGTGAACATAGCTACAAAATTCTTAAATGAAACTCCAGCAAAGAACCGAGCAATGTTGATTATCACTGTGTATTTAGCTGGGTGATTATTATTACATTGGGTGCATGATTTCTTATAAGTTGCCAGTTCCTCCAAGTTTCCCATGGGGCTCACCACACTTTTCTCAGGTTCTAGAGCTACACTCTCCAGAATGGTAGCCACAAGCCACATGAGGATATTTAAATTTAAATTAACTACAATTAAATCACATTAAAATTCAGCTCCTTAGTTTTCTGAGCCACACTTTGTTTTTTGTTTTTTGTTTTTTTTTAAAGAGAAAGGGACAGTGAGAGAGAGAGAGAGAGAGAGAGAAAGAGAGAATCAATTTTATTTAGTTTCTCATGTGCTTTTCGTTGCTCGGCGACTCGGTTGTGCATGTGGTGTTAGGGTTTGAACTCATGTACTTGTGCATGCAGTGCAAGCGCTATAACTGCTAAGCCACTGCTCCAGCCCCCCGAGCCACACTTTGAGTGCTTAAAAGCCATTTATGGCTAGCAGTTATTTCATTGGACAGCACAGATTTATAGAGCAAATCCATCATTCCAGAAAGTTTTTCTGGACAGAATTAGTCCAGAAATTTGTTAATTTTCCCTTTAAAATGGTGGATGAATTCCACACAGAGTTGTTCCTGGGCAGGTTATTTTTACATCCAGCTTCTCACAATTGTCACCCAGAGCCTAGAGCATTCGCTGCTGTATAACGTTGAGTAAGATTCAATATTCAAGCATATTTTATTGCTCGGAGAGTGCCGTTTCCTAAAGGGCAGAGGCTGTGTTCGTCCTCTCTTTCTGTCAAGGGCCTCAGTCCACTAGATGTAATAAATGTTTACCGGTGCTATAGTACCGCTGCCTGAGCTCCTCGGAAGGCCAAGCCAATGTCATTATCTGAAGCAGCCTTTTGTATTTTCAAGTGATCTCTGCTTGGTGTTCACAGTGCACAGCAGCGGAATCCAGCATTTCTTGACATCCTTTGATGTTTGAGAAGCCATTCTGTAGTGCGAGGATGGATAAAATAGCTGCCTTCTTTCTGGGCCTGGTACCAAAGAACTGCGGACAACCTCCTGCTCTTCTTAGGCTGCCTCACTCCCTCTGGGGGGCGGAGAGCAGGAGGTAAGGTAAGAGCGTGGTTTAAGTACTTTTGTTTATTCAGCCAGCAAACATTCATTCATTGAGCCCTTTGAGCTGCCCTGAGCAGTAGGGAGGGAAGAGACAGAAAGGACAAGGTGCCCACCATTGAAGAATTTACCATCTAGCGGGGGAGAAGACACTGAAGATTTAGTCCTGTGTGTCAGTGCAGTGACAGAGGTGTTCTGGGGACTTATGGTAACACAGAGGAAGGGCAGCAAGCTAGTCTTGGAGAAATCAGGGAAGGCTTCCTGGGGCAGTGACACCCATGACTCCGAGGGACTCGAGAGCTGAGGTCTCAATGCTAGGAAGGATGTGTCTTTAGAGATCTGAGCCATAAAGGAGTTTTCTAGAGGATCAAGGCAGTTGGACAGATATATCCAACTGAATACTGTGGATTCAGCTTCATTTATTCATGTAATTGATCTGAACTTGAGACAAGACGGAAGAGCGAGGAACCGAGCTGGACTATTATCATTATTCTATTCTGAGCTCGAGCCAGAGTTGAATTTTAGAACATAGTTATATGCAAGCTGGAGCTAGTGTAAAACCAGAGAATGAGAATGAGCCTAAAAATAGCTTTCACCAACTGTTGCTGTGATTCTGGTGTGGACTTCTGGCTGCCTCAAGGGAGCTGCTGTGGCTTAGGGGCTATGTAGGAGATGACTGACCATGGACAGCGCAGGCAGAGCACTGGGCTGGGTGATCTGCTGCAGTGTGTGCCATAGGAGGCAGGGGCCTGGAGAAAAGGAAGGCGAGGAGGTCTCAACGGGCAGAGAGGAGGCCTGGAACCTGCCTGAGGAACGTTCTTACATGCCATTACTACTTCCACACTGCGAGTGTGGCGGTGCAGTGCATCCAGGCAAGGATCCTGGTTTTAAGCTTTGTACCTGTGGTCATGGGCACTCTCAGGACGTCCTTCCCTCCACTGACTTATTTCGATGAGCAGAAAGTCCTTCCCAAACAGGGCATGGTAGTGCACCCTGTAATCCCGGTGGCTCAGGAGGCTGAGGCAGGAGGATCCCAAGTTCAAGACCAGCCTCAGCAACTTAGGCCCTGAGCAACAGTGAGATCCTGTCTCAAAATAAAAAATAAAAAGGACTGAGGGCGTGGCTCAGGGGTTAAGCACCCCTGGGTTCAATCCCCAACATGGGAAAAAAAAAGTCCTTCTTACCTTATCCTCTTTATTTGCTCCTTTGTCCCAAATTCCTCTAAATAGCTTTTCTTCAGGTAGGCAAGAGGCCCTGTGCTATGGCATATTTTGTTCATTTCTCTCTTCCTACCTTTGTTTTCTCTGTAATCTTCCTTCCTTCTCCCTTTCCTTCCTTTAACTGATGTTACCCATTGTTTCCATGGTGAACAATGCAGCTGATGCCCCATGCACTCTGTTCCTCCTTTCCTACCTACTATGCTGATCTGTTCCTTCTCCAGATTTTTGTATCCATAGCCTAAGTCCTACCATCTAGCACTAAGCCTGAGAATCTTAAAGATGGGGGCTGGAGCGGTGGCTTAGCGGTTTCAGCGCTTGCCTGGCAAGCACGAGGACCCGGGTTCAAACCCCAGCACCACGTACACAACTGAGTGTTGGAGCAACTAAGGCCTTGTGAAAAACCGAATAAAGTTGTTTCTCTCTTTCTCTGTCTCTCACACTGTCCCTCTCTCTTTAAAAAAAAAAAAAAAGAATCTTAAAGATGGGGAAATTACTTAGAGACCACCGAAGGCCTTGAGTCATCTGCCTCTTCCCTCTGGGAGGAAAGTATTGATGTCTAAATTTTTTTTTTTTTGAAAAGATGAAAATAGTAACATCACCCAAGGAAAGACTGCCCATAATCCTAGTATCCTAATGCAACAATTTAAAGATTTGCACAATTTTTCCCAAGTCATACATAGTGTTCTATGTTAGTTCATAAATCATTTCATACTAGTTTTCCCCACTTAACATAACCCAAAACCTTCCGATGTTTGTTTATTTACTGTACAGAAATACAACATTGCATCTTACTCCCCTCTGACTTTATCAGGTGCCTCTCATGACACCAGACAGTGGGCTGCAGACTCTGTCTCTTCAGCAGAATGACAGGTTGCTCTCAATTCCTCTTAGCTCTGAGAATTTAACCTGTTAATGATCTTTTGCGTTTTATTCTTTGTCTTTGGAAACCTTGCCTATCCTGAAAATATCTTTTTTTTTTTTTGAGGGAGAGAGAGGGAGAGAGTAAGTGAGAGAGAGAAAGAGAGAATCAATTTTATTTCTTTTTTCTTCTGGTTTTTGTTTTTCCAACACTTAGTTGTGTATGTGGTGCTGGGGTTTGAACCCAGGTGTTTGCGCATGATGTCCAGAAAGTCTTCTAGTCGCTGAGCTACTACTCCAGCCCCTATCCTGAAAATATCTTAGCCTTACTACATACCATTCTCTGGGTTTCTGCGGTTTCCCATCCTGCTCACCCTCTTATCATTTGTCTCCCAGCCCTTCAACATAGTATGGAGGTTCCTCGAAAATTAGAAAGCAGAATTACCATACGATCCAGCAGTGACACTACTGTATCCAAAGGAAATTAAATCCATATGAGAAAGAGATATCTGTACTCATTCACTGAGTCACTATTCACAAGAGCCAAGATGTGGAGGGGCTCTAAGGGGCCAGCAACAGGTGGATGGATAAAGAAGACATGGAATTTATGATGGAATAGTATTCAGCCAGAGGGAAGGAAATCCTATTTCATGACAATGTGGACAAACCTGGAGGACATAATGTTAAGGGAAATAAGCCAGGCACAGAGAGAAAATCTCTTGTTAATGACCAGACCATCAAGTCCAGAGGGGTCTTCTCAGTCCTACTGTCCCTGACATTGACTGCTCCCTTCATTTCCAAACTTTCTGGCCAGGCTTTTGGTGACATCTCATTTGCATGGTGCTCTCTGCTTTCTCTCTGCCTGGTCCTCCACCTTTTTCACCAACTCCTCTTCAGTTTTCCCAAAAGGAAGGGCTTTCTTTCTTTTTTTTTTTTCAAGGTTTTTTTTTTTTTTATTAAGAGTATATAGAGATACAAATGAGAGGGAAACATTATCAGACCATCAATAACCAAAGTATATATACATAGTTATCCAGGGGTAATGCCCAAACATGGATGACCACCTTGAGTTTCGCCTGTTGCAGTTACCCCCAGGAGAACTCTTGCATAAAATGGGTATCTCGTGGAGGAATAACCTCTGCTTCTGAGATGGTTCACCTATATTCCCACTCCAGTATCCTAGGAGATCTTCAAATACCCTCTCCCACCCCTCCCCCTCCCTAGCCTCCCAGTATCCTAGGGTACCATCCCCCTATTATGCTGAAATCATACAGTTTGAGGATATCATTAGTTTAGCCGTTTAACCTACTGCTTCTCCATGTATTCTAGCTTCCACATATAGGAAGGGGTTTCTTGAGGGCTCCTTCCTGGTTCTCTTTTCTTTCCCTCTCCCATCTCTTTCTAGACATAGTAATGTATTCTCCCATCTTTAGCTCGTAATCCTGTGCAAATGACTTCCATGTCTGTATCTTTAGCCTTCCAGCCACATCTTCCAAGCCCCAGTTCAACTTTAGCATCTTTATCACAGCTCATGTTAACAGAGATTCCTGGATGCTTGCTCAGCGCATCACAGCCAACCCATTTAGTACTCAATGCTTTGACTTTTCTCCTAACCCACGCAGGCTCTCCCAAGCACATAATTCGTTTTTTTCTTTTTTCTTTTTCTTTCTTTCATTCTTTTTTTTTTTGGGGGGGGGGGACCAAGTGTGCTTAACCACTGAGCAACATCCCTAGTCCTTTTTTATTTTTTTATTTTGAGATAGGGTTTTGCTGAGATGCTTAGGGCCTCGCTAAGTTGCTGAGGCTGCCTTTGAATTTTCGATCCTCCTGCGTCAGCCTCCTGAACCACTGGGATTGCAGGTGTGCTCCACCACTCATGGCTCCCTCTAAGCACATAATTCTTAGGACACAAAAAGCATGATCCAAGAAAGAAAACAAACAAATAAATAAATGGCTTCCATCGAAGTAAATTTTTTTTTCTTTTTGAAACATACCATTAAAAGAATGAAAAGCTACAAATAGGAGAAAGTATTTGTAAACACATATCTGATAAAAGATTTTTTTATCAAGGATATATGAAAATACTTATAACTTGGTAATAAGAAGACAAGTAACCCAAATATATAATGGCTAAAAGATATGAACAGACCTTTCACCAAAGAAGATACATCAATGGCAAATAAACAAATGAAGTTACTCAACATCTCTAGTCATTAGGAAAATGCAAATAAGACTACAAGGAGCTATCCCGATGTGTCTACTTGAATGCTAATTAAAAAGACTAACAAAACCAAGATTTTTATTTATTTATTTATTTTTTTCAGGGCAGAGGACCGAACTCGGGGCCTTGTGCATGCTAGGTAAGCGCTCTGCTAAATCCCCAACCCCCAAAACCAAGTTTTAAAATGCACAACAAGGGCTGGAGCAGTGGCTCTGTGGTTATAGTGCTTGCCTGGCATCCTCGAGTACGTGGGTTCGAACCCCAGCACCACGTACACAACAAAATGTTGGAGCAACAAGGGTCACATGAAAAACTAAATAAAAATCACTTCTCTTCTTCTCTCTCTCACTGTCCCTCTTTCTTTAAAATTAAATAAAATAAAATACACAACGATTAGAACTTTCATACACTGCTAGTGGAAACGTAAAATATAACTCACTTTGGAAGACAGTTTGACAGCTTCTTCTTTTTTTTAAATTTGTTTGATGTTGTTACATAGGCATGCATATGTGGATAATGACAAAGTAAGTTAAAGCTGATCCTAGTCCAGGATCTTTTCCCCTTCATCCATTCCCTAATCTCATGTCTCCTCTGTAATACCCCCATGCTACAGACAGAAATGAGCATATATGTGTATATTAATTTTTGAAATTTCTGAGTTTCTCTTTGGCAGCTTCTTATAAATTAAATATACAGTTACCACCCAACCCAGCAATGTGTCTCCTAGGTATTCAGCCAGGAGAAATGAAAATATGGGTTCACACAAAACTTTGAAACAAAAAAGTTTTAGCAGCATTATTCATAGTAGCTAAAAAACTGGAAACAACTGAAATATCCACCAGCTGGTAAAGTGGATGAACAAATCTCATGAATCCATTCAGAGAAATACTGTGAAGCAATAAAAAGTAATGAATTACCAAAATGTGCAACAAATTGTACGAATCTGAGACACTATGCGCAACTCAAAGAAAGCAGACTCAAAAGGCTACACACTGCGTAATTCTGTTTATATGAAATTCTGGGAAAAGCAAAGCTGTAGGAACAGAAATCAGAACAGTGGTTATGAGGAATGGGGTTTGGGTAGGGGATAGATGGCAAGCTGGTGCACAGGAACTTGTGTGTGCATGTGAGTGTGTCACTGCGGATTGATCCCAGGGCCTTGCGCATGCTAGGCAAGCCCTCAACTACTGAAGTATGTGCCCAGCTCTTTAAATGTTTTTATTTCAAAATAGGGCCTTGCCAGGTTGTTGAGGCTGACTTTGAACTTACGATCCTCCTGCCTCAGCTCGCTTTCCTTCTTTCTTTTTCTTTCTTTCTTTCTTTCTTTTTCTTTTTTAAAGAGAGAAGAACAGTGAGAGAGAGAGATACAGAGACAGACAGCATCAATTTTTGTTTAGTTTTTCATATGGCTTTCGTTGCTGCAATACTTAGTTGTGTACATGGGTGCTGGGGTTTGAACCCATGTACTTGCGCATGCCAGGCAAGCGCTGTAACCATCAAGCCACCGCTCCAGCCCCCTGGCTCAGCTTTCTGAGTAGCTGGGATTACAGGTGGGGACCACCATGCCTGGCTCAAAGGAACTTTTTAGGGCAATGGAAATGTTCCATATATTAAGTGTGGTGGTGATAGGATTTCATAGATTTGTCAAAGCTTATTGAATACTTCAAAAAGGTGAATATTCTCTGAAAAATTTGACTTAAAAAAGAAAGGAAAGAGGGGGAAAAAAGAGAAAGAAAAAGCAAATGTATTTTGAAGTGAATTTTCAGGGCCAAAAGGTAAATTGACTTTAAATTTTGATGGATAAGGCCAAATTGTCTTCCAAAATGACTATACTAATTTACTAATTCCTACCAGTAGAATTTGGAAGCAACTGTTTCCCCACATTTTTGCACAAAATGGAGATAATAAAAAAAGTTAAAAGCTGTGTCTATCTGATGGAGGGAAATATTAGGATCCTCATGTGGTATTAAGATCTTGTCCTAATTGGTCTCCCCACTTAGTCTTTTCTTTCTCAAAATCATCTTATATATTGTTAAATACAGTAATCTTTCTTATGCTTAGTTCTAATAATACCTCAAAAAAGATCTTTTTTTTTTTTTTTTGTTTAAGGAGAAAGAGGAAGAGAGTGTGAGAAAGAGAGAGGAAAGAGAGAATCAAATTTATTTAATTTTTCATCTAGCTTTTGTTTCTCTGACACTTAGTTGTGTATGTGGTGCTTGGGTTTGAACATGGGTCCTCGCATGCCAAGCAAGTGTTCCAACCACTGAGCAACCACTCCAGTTAAAAAAATCTTGACTGACACTTCATTGCCCACAAATTAAGGCCAAACCCCTTAGCCCCAGAATTAAGGCCTTCTTATTCTGCCTCAGCTTCCCTCTCTTACACCTAAGTAGATGTTTTTTCTCTTTCTCCCTCTTTTTTTCTTTGGTTGCAGTACTGGGTATTGAACCCAAGGATGCTGTACCACTGAGCTACATTCCCAGTCTGTTTTCTTTGTTTATTTTGAGACAGGGCCTGGCTAAGTTGCTGAGGCTGGCCTGGAACTTGTGATCCTCCTGCCTGGGCCTCCTAAATTGCTGGCATTACAGGCATGTGTCACCATCCTGGGTCCTATTTTATCTCTTGGCTGATTCAAACTTACAGCTCAATAGTTTCTATCCCTGCTTACACATCAGAACCCTGGGCAACTTTCTAGAGGAAGGATTGTCCAAGCCTTGCCAGCAGGGATTTGGATTTAATAGTTCCTGAACAGCTGTCACCAGCTGAGTATTTATTATTTATCACCTGTCTTTCTCACCAGAATACCAGTTCTATGAAGAGCAGCTCCTTTTGCATCCCCAGTGCCCATGATGGTGCCTGGCATATAGTAAGTGCTCAAGAAGTACTTATGGAATTTAGTGCATTGCCTTTATGGATCTTTATCTTATTTTGTACAATTCTCATAACAACCCAAAGCTAGCTAAGGTAGGCGTTTTAAGCCCATTCTCTAAGAAAGGTGGAATTTTGAGAATAGGGCTAAGCTTTTTGCTCAGATTCACAAACTTTCTTGTGACAGATCAGAGCACAGAACTGGACAGTGCTCTTCCAGGGCTCTAGGCCCTTGTGCCTCCCAGCCACCCTCTACCTCTTGGGTGTCAGTCCTTCCCTCCCATCCATACGTAGGCCCATCTCTAAGCATAGAACAGTCCAGGTCAAGTGTGCAAGCAGAGGTGCACACACAGTGTAGTGAGCTATCAGCCAGGTACATGCCAAGTGAGCAAACTATCAAGTAAGAGCCATCTACCTTCCTCCCTTACCATACACAGCTTTGAGTCGACCTGGTGTGCCGAGTTCAAAGGCTGAATTTCACTCTTTGGAGCTGTGAGCAGGAATGTGGCATTCAGGTTTCCATGTGACTGTGGAGCTCACCTGGCCTCTTCCCACCCGTGGTTCTTTGCTTGACTCCAACAGACTTCGTGTGCACATCTGTGGTTCCCTACCTGCCTGTCCAAGCTCCACCACTCCCCTGCAAATGGGATGAGACCTACGAGCTGCTGCTTCACCCTTGGGAAGAAACACCTGAGGAGAAGGCCACATAGGCCCCAGAAGTGAGCCTGGGGCCAAAGCGGAAGGAGTTTGGGGGTCCTGGGCTCCCAAGTGTGGGGAAGATGGGGATCCTGGTGTGGTGTTCCCTTGGCCTTGCATAATCCTCCTCTTGTGGAATGAGATGCAGATGGAGTGAGCCCAGCGGAGGCCCATTTTGCCTGAGTATAGGAGTGGACTTCATCGTACCTCTCCCATCCCCATATCAGACTGGAAACCAGGCTAATTCTTCCTTTGCCCTAGAGGTTGTGTTGTGTGTAAAATGGAAAACAAGAGAGTTTCACTTGGGGGTCGAGGCTCAGAGAAAGAAATTAACCTCTCTCGCTTGTTTATATATAAAATGAGAATTGGATGAGATAATCTCTAATTCATTTATCTTCTTTTATAATCCCTGGCCTGCACTAACAGGTTGCAATAGGTTCTCAAAAGAGTCCACTTGACTTATTCTTACATAATTTTTTACTTATTGTTATAAATGCCCTAAAGCTTTGTCTTTTTTTTTTTTAAGAGAGAGGGACAGTGAGAGAGAGAGAGAGAGAGAAAGAATCAGTTTTATTTAGTTTTTCATGTGGCTTTCTTTGCTCTGACACTTCATTGTGTTCGTGGTGCTGAGGTTTGAACCCGTGTCCTACACATGCCAGGCAAGCGCCATAACTGCTGAACCACTGCTCCAGCCCTAAAGCTTTGTCTTAATCCTTTTTTTTTTCAGGCACAAATGTTGGAGGTGTGTGATTTAATACATGTGGGGGTGTGCATGTGCACACACCCAGGCACATCCCTACCCTCCTTGTACACTTATTGCACCTCAGACTGCAGAAACACACCACCTACCAGATGAGTCCTGGGAGGCATCTTTCTAGACAGGATGAGCTACATTTTAACAGAGGTCACAATTTTATGTCTTCAGGGCTGGCAGACTAAGACCCTAGGGCTCTCACCCTAGAGAGTTGGTGCCCATGCATCATTTCTATTAGTAAAGGTTGCATTTTAATTTTTATTTCTAATTGATGTCAACAACTTAATGGTGGAGCACATTTCATTGTCTGTCAGTTGGCTGAAGAAGGAGAAGGAGGAGGTTCCTTTCTCTGACCCCCTGCCCAGGTCTTCTAGTTCAATCTGAACTTGTTGAAGGTTGAGGCCAAATCTGAAAGATATACCTCTTCACTGGGGAGTGGATGCTCTGGTTCAAATCAATCAATCAATCAATATATAACGAGGGTGCTGGGGTTGAACATGGTCAGTGCCTAGGAAGACTTGTTTCTGGGGGTGAGCTGAGAAGAACTTCTAAGAATGTGTTAGGGAGGGTGAGGAGAGGGAAACTGGGCACTTCCCTTACCTCCAATCTTTAGGTGGGGGTCAAAGGAGAATGATCCTGGTTGTAAAGAAAAGGAATGTACTCATAAAATGTCTGAAAAAATTGGTACACAATCTATCCTGCATATATTCCCCCTGCCTGTAGGTGCAGTGTGGCCTCCATATTTTCCACACCTGCTGCCATGGAGGACCCCACGAGTAATAAAATATTCAAACCCTTTCTACTGAGTCCTCCAAGTTCTTTCTTTGGGACGGGCAAACAATATGCTTGGGTTTTTGCAGCCCGGGGGATTGAACAGAGGAAATCTTAAGGCAGGATGACACCATATTTGAACTTCACATTAATTTAGTGGGGGAGATAAAGCATAAATTCACAAAAGATAAAATAATACAAATGGCAAAACCAGTCAGGCTCCCTTTCCCAAGAGCCCAGTAAAAGGATGCCTCAAGGCAGTGGTTTGTGGTTAAATTGAGGCAGGAGTTCCAGGTTAAAGTTTTTTTTTTTTTTTTAAAGAAAGAGGGACAGTGAGAGAGAGAGAGAAAGAGAGAATCAATTTTATTTAGTTTTTCATGTAACTTTCGATGCTCCAACATTTCGTTGTGTACACGGTGCTAGGGTTTGAACTCAAGCATGCTAGGCAATTCCCCTAACCGCTGAGCTCCAACCCCCCAGGTTAAAGTTTAAGCTAGTGGCAGAAAAGCACTGCAGGCTTCATGCTTAAAATGAATGGAGAAAAGGCCTCTCCAGCCTGCACAGTTCAAGAAAAGCAACAAACAAACATCAAAACCTATGCAAGTGGGTCTGACCACAACCCCTCACTAGGAAGTAACTTCTTGACACAAGGTAACCCTCAGGACCCTCATTTAAATTCATTTCCATGTTAAAAGGTACCCTAGTGTGCAGGCCACACTAAGAGATTGCAGCATAATCATGAATATTGGCACATAATCTAAAAATATGCAAATTGCTGATCCATAACCATGAACATTGTTCACCTTGGCCTGTGGAGTTGCTGCTTTGCTGTCTGCCTGCTCGCCTATGGAGTAGCCACTACTAACTGGTTAAGTAAACCATTCTTTCTAACCCTCTATTAGCTGTTTGATTTCTATCCTTCATGAGCTAAAGGACCCGCTGGGCAGGTGACCAAAAGAGTTCTGTGAAAAGAAAAAAACCATGACAACCATGAACAAGAGGTCCCACAATCTGGGCACTGCATCCAGGGCCAGGCTGTACTCCAGCAGGCAGTGTCCCCACTTAGGTATTTACCTGAGTGTGTGTGCCGAGATAAGGTGTGCAAAGACCTGCTGGGCAAGAGCAGGGGGGCCACCAGGGGAGAGAAACTTCGAAGAACCTGGGCGTTATACAATGCGTGGCATGAGGTCCCCCCCACCTAATTAGGGACATCAAGAAAAGCTATCTGTAACCTTTATTTTCAATCACTTTGCTTGAAACTAACAAGATGCTCAAGTCTTATTAATGGTTCTCTCGCCTACAAGAGTGGGACGCTCCTCCTCCCTATCCTGAACCCGACTGAGGGGCAACCCGGATGGATCCTTTAGTGTAGATGCTCACATTTTCCACTGTCATAGCTTTTTGGACAATAAAATT
Source organism: Aplodontia rufa (assembly GCA_004027875.1). Taxonomy (NCBI): domain Eukaryota; kingdom Metazoa; phylum Chordata; class Mammalia; order Rodentia; family Aplodontiidae; genus Aplodontia; species Aplodontia rufa. Next base: position 17,072 of record PVKS010009827.1, read on the forward strand.
GTGCACCCTACCCCTGGCAAAGCTTTGGTACCCTGCTGGCATAAGCTCTCCAACAGGCTGCAACCATCCCAAGTCCTTCCGACCACCCGGTGTCGTCAGAGTTAGAAGCCTGGCACAGAGGTACTGGTTGATGTTCGCCCCCTTTAAGTTTCTCCTTTCCCGCAAGAAGTCTAACCTCCAAAACTGTCTCACCTCCCATGGGTGTTGCCTACCCAAAAAAAGGCCGGGCTGCGCGGGGGTCTCGATTCGGTTCCACGCGGCTTCGCGAAGGCCCACTAGGTGCGGGCGGAGCGGTGCGCGCGCTCCCTCGGCCTTTTGGGAAGGGAGCTGACTTCTCCCGCTTTGTCCGCTCTGCAGCCCCGCAGGCGGCGGGCGAAGGCAGGCGCTCGGCACACACCTGCTGCCCGCACCGAGTGGGCGGCCCGGGGACCGGAGGCCGCCGCTCTCCGGGCTCAGACCCCCTCCTCGCCCGCCTCCCCCGTTCCCGGCGCCCCGGGGCAGCCAGGGCGGCGGGACATAGCGCTGGGTGCCGGGGCGGGGCGGCGCCCGCGGCCCGCCCGGCCCCGGCCTCCCGCGTCCCCCGCGCCCCCTCCCGGGAGGCGGGTCCTGGGGGAGGGCTGGGCACCGGCCCCGCCGCCTGGGCCGCCCCGCAGGCAGGCGCCGGGCCGGCCGGGAGGTGGTGCTCGCCTCCCCGCGCCCGGGCCCGCGCGTTGCCGGGCAGCGGCTCCGAGGCTCCGAAGGGGGCGGAGCGGCGAGGCCGGCGTGCGGCTGGCGGCCCCTGTCCGCGGTTCCGGCCCCCGGCCCGCCCCGCCTCGCCGGCCTCCCTCCGCGCCGGTGCGCGGCGCCCCGTCCCAGCCGCAGCTGCAGCGGCCGCCCTCCCCGGCTTGAGCCGCCGAGCCGCGAGGCCGGGCCGGGGCGCCGGCCGGGAGTGCCGGGGGCGCGGCGCCGACGCCGAGGCGCGGCCATGGAGGGGAAGCCCCGCGCCGGGGTCGCGCTGCTCCCGGGGCCGAGCGGCCGCGGGCCTTCCGCCCGCCGCGCCCGCCGCCGCCGCCCGGGGCTGCTGCTCCCTGGCCTCTGGCTGCTGCTGCTGGCCCCGCCGGCCTCGTGCGCTCCAGGTAAGCCCCGCCGAGAGCCTCGGGACGCGGCCGCGACCCTGCCTGCCCCTACTGCCGTTCTTTTCAAACCCTGGCTTTCCCCGCCCATCCTCTTTTATTCTCCACGGCTCCTCGCCCTCCTTTCTGGAGATGCTTTTCCATTCTTCTTGGGCCCAGCAAATAAAGGCACGGAGGAAATAAATAAATAAAACGGAGAAGCGAGCGGATTCTCGCCAGTCTTGCTAAAGGTCTGCAAAGCCATCCTCTGTGAACCGTGGAGCCCGAGGCGGCTCTGGTGGCTTCATCACCGAATGTGCCTTGTTTTTCTTCCTGCAAAATGCAGGCACTGAAATTGTATGTGTGCATGGCTGTGTGAATGTGACATGTCGAATGTTTTGTAATACTTTATTGTCGGGGCGAAGGAGTACATTCGGTGTGGGCTTTGAGACAGCATTGCATTGCCGTGAGCACCCGAGCAGCCGGCGTCCCCCAGAGGCAGGCAGGCTGGCCGTGTCCCCCAGTGCGCCAGGACACAAAGAACATTCAAAGAAAATCTCTTGGAAAGCGCTCTGGCCATGGGTCTTTCCAGGGAAATAGCTATTGGTATTACTTCTGCAGAGGCATTATTAGTACAATGGAGTGTGAAAATATTTTGATTCTTAAGTGTCAGGGCATGAAAGGAATAAGGGCTGTTTTTTAATAGATGCAATTTAGTGCCTGTTCATCAGCATGGAATTAAGAGGCATGATTTATGGAGAAGCATGTGGGTGGGTTTTGTTTGTTGAGGAAATGATTTAATTCATATTGCTTCTCGGAGATATTTATTTGTCCACCCTGAACATGCACACAGAATTCCCTGGAGACCGGGTCTGAGCTGACACACTGCAAACCAGTGATTGCCCCAGCACACACCCTTGACCACTTTGTGGGTGGGAAAGGGAAGGTGGAATGAGGAGCTTGGTGGAGAGCCACTGCACATGAACAAAAAGCAGAAAGCCAAGAAAGCCACTCAGAATCCTCCCTTCTAGTGGGAGTGGGGCCAAAGGACTGCCAAGTGGCTTTAGAGAAATTGGAACACATCTGAAGGTGTTCCTTGGGCCTGACTGTCAGCATTATAACTGGTGCTACGCAGGGAGTGGTACAATAGAAGCACAGGAAAGGACTTCAGGGATCCTAGAATGGGACCACTCTGCTCACTAAAGAGGAAACTGAGGCAGAGAAGTGACTTGCTTGAGGTTACAGGCTAGGTGGTGCAGAGACATCTCTTTACCAGACCCCCTCCGCAGGACAGGTCCATACCTGAAGCCTCCACAAGGATTTTTCCTGGCCACGTGGGGCCCTGTCTCAGGAAGCCACACCGTAGCTGGTACTGACAGGGGATTTCTTGTAAGAAGTATACAGCTGGCACCAACAATTTTACCCAACATAGTCCATCAGGCCTCAGTCCTGCCACCTGCTAGTTCCAGTGCTGTGAGTTTCTCCTCCTCCAGAGGATAAGAGAGGAGATAATCCTGAAAAGTGCTCTTGGCTTTAGTCAACAAAGAAAGCCCTCTGATACTAATGGATTCATGTCAGGGGGCACAGCAAATTGTTTCTCTTTGCAGTGTCCTGTATGCCAGGTGCTACATTGTATATACACGATCCAGTCTTGTTAGTAATTAGGCATTACCGGTTCCCATTTTACAGAGGAGGAGGCTAAGGCTTCAGGAGTTTAGGTGTGGTTGGCTCAGCTCTCTGATACACTTAACCTCTATCCCTAACAGCTTTCTCATGTAATCTAGAGGTTCTGCAGAGGTTGTGGAGAATATACTAAGTTCTTAGTCTGATAAATTAAAAATAAATAGTGGAACAGTTCGTATTGTCCCTCCAGAACTTTCTCTTCTTTAGAAGCCCTTTCCTGTTCCCCTCCACCCTCAAACCAAAGATGCAACCTGGTGACCTGAAATAACTTTTCCAACCTAGAGCTGATGTCATAGAAGCAGAGATGTCATCCTTTCACTAATTCACTCCTCTGCTTTGGTGCTGGGTGGTAGACTAAGAACTAAGAAACAGAGGACCCAACTGCAAGAACCTAGTCCCCCAGGATCCAATTGGAAACAAAAAAACAGTGCATGAGCAAGTACAGACCCTTGCACTCACTGTTGAGAGAAAGGAAAGGCAGAGAGTGACCGACCTGTCAGCAGCATTCAGTGATGAAAGAGGCTCTTGATCCATCTTTTATTTATTTATTTTTTTTGTGATGTTAGGGCTTGAACCCAGGGCCTTGCGTGGGCTAGTCAAGTATCCTGCCCCAAGCTATATCCCCAAGGTCTTCCACCCCATCTATCTATCTATCTATCTATCTATCTATATCTATCTATCTACCTATCTATCTATATATTTGATACTGGTTATTGAACCCAGTGGCACTTAACCACTGAGCCGAAAAGCCCCAGCCCTTTTTATTTCTTAATTTTGGGACAAGGTCTTGCTAAGTTGTTTAGGGCCTTATTAAGTTGCTGAGGTTGGCCTCTAACTTGCGATCCTCCTGCCTCAACCTTCTAAGCTGCTGGGGTTACAGGTGTGCATCACCACACCTGGCAACCCCATCCACTTTTTGAAGGCTGTGGGGAATGACCTAGGTGGAGGGTTGCTTCTTGATGTAGAGAGGCTGCTGGCAGAATGCCAGGGCATGGCCAGCAGCTGTTGATCTTTGGAAGAGGTGGCATCTCAGTTGTTTGGCCCACAACTTCTCCCTGCCACCAGGACCCCTTTGCTGAGTCCTGCGCGTTGGCCTTGGATGCTTTCCTGACTGCTGCTGTGGTGGTTCGTCCTCTCTGAAGACTGAGCAGCGTCAGTCAGAAGATGGCGTGCCTTGGTCCTGATTTGGAGTTCCTCTGCCAGGGAGCAGTGTCCTCTGTAGCCATGAGGCCATGTTCCCCTCCTTCCACAGGTTTCTCTTTTCTCCCTAACTTCTGTTCAATAGTCTACTTTTCAGGTAGCACCCTTATTACAATCTTTAGATAAATTTTTCTGTTGTATTGATTTCTTGCCTATTTCTATTTCATTCAGCATTTTGAATTTGCTTTTTTTTTTTTTTTTTTAAGAAAACATTATAAGCTTGGTCTTGACTATTCACTGTTGTGGAAACAACTTGTAATACTTTGGACTCTCTTTTGAATGCAGTGCTTTTAGGCAGTTCGCCATCCACAATATAAAAAGAATCATGCCCTGTTCCTCTGCCCTATTCAGAGATAATTCTGTTTAAAATAATAGTCACTGTGAAATTGATAGATAGTTCTTGCAGAATTTGTTACTGAAAGAAACAGAAAATGGTTACCTATGATCCTACAGCCTGGAAATAATACTGTAAATAGGATCATCTTTTCTTGTTAAAAGTGAGAATCAAATTATATGCATAATTGTATTTCCTACTTTTTCACTGTTTAACTAACACATTTCCTTATTCTTTTTTTTTTTTTTTAAAGAGAGAGGGACAGTGAGAGAGAGAGAGACAGAAAAAAAGAATCAATTTTATTTAGTTTTTCATGTGGCTTTTGTTACTTGGACACTTAGTTGCGGACTTGGTGCTGGGGTTTGAACCCGCGTACTCGCGCATGGCAGGGAAGCACTGTAACCACTGAGCCACTGCTCCAGCCCCTTTATTCTTTAAATATTATTTGAAAACACAATTTTCTAGCCTAATAATTTAATTGTTCTTCCAATTCCAGATTTTTTTTTTTGGGTGGCTATAAAAAAATGCTATGAAAAATAGCTACCGAGATAAGCTTTGTCCAAGCACATATTTGTAGAAGAGGAATTAGAATGTGATTTAACTGTCAGGCCGAACAGGCTGTTTTCCTTCATGTTTTGTTCAGAGTGCTGGGTGCCTACTAGGTATTCAGATTGTAGGTGAATGAATCAAGTTTTTGAAGTTGTGATGCTGAAATAAACCCTTGAAGATTACGTAGTTGCCTTCTACCATCATCTGTACTGAGTATTATTATTATTATTTGTGGTACTAGGGTTTGAACCCAGGGGTGCTTAACCACTAATTCACATCTCCAGCCCCTTTTATTTTTTATTTTGAGACAGAGTCTTGCTAAGTTGCTTAGGGCCTCACTAAGTTGCAGCGGCTGGCTTTGAACTTGTGATTCTCCTGCCTCAGCCTCCTGAGTCACTGCAATTACAGGCGAGCACCACCATGCCCGGCATACTAAGTATTATTTTTAAAACCCCGTTTAATTAAATTTGTTTTAATTTGCATCTTTTACATTTCTTTAGTGTTGGACTTTTTTTTTGTTTATTTTGTATTTATATTCTGTGATTTTTCTCTATTTTTGTTCACTTATCAGTTGGGATATATAATTATTTACTTATTTTTAAAGAGAGAGAGGGACAGAGAGAAAGAATCAGTTTTATTCATTTTTCCATTTGGTCTTTGTTTCTCCTACACATAGTTGTGAATGAGTTCCTGGGGTTTGAACCTGGGTCCTTGTGCATGCCAGGCAAGTGTTCCTACCACTAAGCTACTGCTCCAGCCCCAGTTGGGGTATATATTTAAATTTTTATATGTTAAATATACAGATAGCAACCACTGTTTCTTCTACTTGTTACACTTAAACTTCCCCCTTCCAGTAGATTTTTCTTTTAAATTTTACAGAATTTTGAAATGAGGAGATTTTGGTTATTTGCTGTTTTTCTTTTTTTCATTGTATTTATGCTTATGGCATGTTTATCCTGCTTAATATGCTGTTTTTTAACTGGCAATTTCCAGGTGAATATTTGTTGTACATTGTGATGGTTTTGCATCCTGTAAGCAAAAAGACTTAGATGAATGTTTGGCAGATGTGGTCCCTGGGCCTCCAGCATCCATATCATTTGGGATGGGGGGTACTTGCTAATAATTTAAATTTTGGGGCTCCTGCTTATCCTGAGTTTGAATCTTTGGTCGTGTGCCTGGGGACCTTTGTTTTCACAAATTCATAGCTCATTTTTAGGCACTTTATACTTTGGAACCACTGAGGCAGATGCCGTGCACCCCGTAACCGAATGCTGGTGGTGTTTTGGAGATACACCGTTTAGCGTCTTGCTATTTATTGTCTTCTCACTGTAAGAACAGCTCATTTATGTTTTTGGTTTTCTCATTTGCTGGTTTCCTTAGGGTTGCCAGGAACAGGCGGAAGGCCCGCCTCTGAGTCCAGTCTGCTGTAGCCTTGCCAGGAGTGCCTCCCTGAGGCCTCATCACAGAACCCCACCAGGGAGTGGCTGAAAGCCATGGGGGACCTGAGAGCCAGGGGTTTTCTGTCAGCGCCCTGGGTAATAGAGGCAGCTAATTACTGCCATAATTACTCCAGTGGATTTTCCCAGATAGGAAGTCCCTGTTCTAAGTGACTCACTTGTTTTCAAGTGGTGCCCACCCACCCTTCATCTGGAGCTTGTCAGGATGCTGCTTCTCTTCCCTGTGCTTAGGCAGCAGGCTCTGTTGGACAGTGAACTAGAGAACCTGGGCAAGGATATTTCTGCCCATACCTAGTCTGTGACTGCAGACAGTTTGCCTCTTTCTGGATTTCCCCATCAGCAGAGGAAGGGGCAACAGAGATTGCTCCCAGGTGTCCTCAGCTCTGTTTCAAGTCCTCATCTTGGGTGCCTTGGGGTGCTATGGTAGACAGCATCTGCCATGTTCCTGTTGGGTTTTTGCAGCTGTCATTTCTCTTTGCCCAGTGGTTCTAGGCTGATGACCTGGTCAAGGCAGTTCACTCTTGCCATTGCATTCAATTCTTCCTTTTAAAAGTACTCTTCTAGGCAGGTGTGGTGGTGCATACCTATAATCCCAGCTACTTAGGAGACTGAAGCAGGATTGCAAGCTCAAGGACAGCCTGGGCTATTTAGAGAGACTCTGTCTCAAGCAAGCAAGCAAACAAAAACCCCTAAGGGGCTGAGGATATAGCTCAGTGGTAGAGTACCCTTGGGTTCAATCCTCAGTACTGCAAAAAACCCATCCATTCTTTGCTCTTGCATCCCCATACCAGAATATATCCTTTGCTTTCTCTCTTAAAAAAGCTCCTTTGATAATGCTTTAGGTATGCCAGTGCTGTGGCTTATAGCTTTGGGCATTACTTTATTAGTGAAAATCTAATATTGGCTGTGGTCCACACACCTGTATCATTATCATCAGGTAGTTAGAAAATGCAGATTTTCCCAGATCTCACCCTAGACCTTCTGAAGCAGAATCTGCATCTGATAAGATCCCCAGGTGGTTCCACATGTATAGTTTGTTTGAGAAGCGGTGGGTGTAGAGGTGATGACTCCTGACCTGGACTTCTGGGACTAAGTAGGGTTGGAACACTGGAGTCTGAGTCAACCAGGTCTAACTCTGCAGCTAATCCAGATGTTCAGAGACCCTGAGATACACATATCTGCCTTTGGGGCTGATAAAGCTCAATTTGACCCTACAACTTTTGAATAAAATGGTGCTCTAGAGCTGGCCTGATTTGTAGCCTATTCATCCATTATGAGCATTTGGCTGATGATTACAGTACTGAAATCCTGCCATGCCAGTTGGTAAATAGCTGCTATTCTGAACTTTCCTTGACTCTTATCCCCTCGGGCCCTGGGCCCCACTGCCGTCCCTGCCCTGCCTCAGTATTCTTCTCTCTCAGGACCCTTTCTCCAACCTCTCCATGATCCTGCAACTGAAGGACTATTGCTCAGTACAGCAGCTACTTCAAGGACTCTGCTTTCATCTTTTTGATAAAAGGTCATTACAATAGGTGTATGGATACCCCTTTGCAGTTTTAATTTGCATTTCCTTGATGATTAGGGCTTCAGGGTCATTTGTATATCTTCTTTGTCTGTTCTGGTCCTTTTGCCCATGAACTTAGAATAACTGCCTTCCATGGGTCTGTGCTAGTCCTCCGTCTGCTGTGAACTGTGTTGACTGTCATGGACATTCATTCGTTTGTTCATCCATCCCAGATCTAGTATGTACGAAAAGCTTGTCACATGGTGCATTTATGGTTGCTGGAGTCATAAGTGTGGAAGATACCCATGGGGCAGAGTGTGTAGAGGAGGAGACACCAATGACAAGGAGACTAATGTTGGGAGGGAAAGAGAAAGAAGAGCCCCAAACAACACTGACCATTGTGCATAATGGCATTGTAAAAGTTTGAGGTGGGGGAGAATATTCTATCAAACTTTTTTTTTTTTTAATAGTGGTGCTGGGGATTGAATCCAGGGCCCTATATATGCTAGGCAAGCATTTCACCAGTGAGCTATACCTGCCACTCTCCAAGGGTCCAAGGGCCACCTGATCAAAACTGTTTGGGGGTGCTTGTTAAATACCCAGACGGGGTCAACTTAGACCTGCTGAAGCAGGGTTGGCATTTTTGCAGTATTCAACAGGCTCTTTAAGGTTTTCTTATGCTTGAAGAGGTTTGAGTTATTTCTGATAGCAGACCTGCTGGGTGGCATAGAATTGATTGAAGTTTTCTTTTTTCCTCCTCCTCCTCCTCCTTCTCTTCCTCATTCTTCCCCTTCCCCTTCCCCTATTTTCTTCTTCAAGAGAGAGGGACAGAGGCTGGAGTGGTGGCTCTGTGTTTCCGGCGCTTGCCTGGTATGGGCGAGCACATGGGTTCAGACCCCAGCACCCACGTATACAGCTAATGTCAGAGCAACAAAGGCCATGTGAAAAACTCAACAAAAATTGATTCTCCTTGTCTTTCTCTTTCACACTGTCCTTCTCTCTCTCTCTCAAAAAAAAAAAAAAAAAAAAAAAAAAAGGAAAAGATAAAAAAGAGGGGGGCAGACAGAGTGTGAGAGAGAAACAATTTTATTTAGTTTTTCATCTGGCCTTTGTTTCTCTGCCACTTAGTTGTATATGTGGTGCTAGGGTTTGAACCCGTGAACCTGGGTCCTCACGCATGCCAGGCAAGTGCTCCAAGTGCTGAGCCCCTGTTCCAGCCCTTTGATTGAAGTTTTAACATATATTGTAGATTTGATCATGTTTCTACACTTCAGGAAGGAATCAGTAAAGAGACAGTGGTTGAAAATTTAAGGAAGGATAGGAGCTACAGATGGGTAATTTACCCAAAGTGGGGAAGTTCATATGGGCAGGCAGGATCAGCAGAAGGGCTGGGGAGGAGAAGGAACTGGAGGGGGCTGGTGAAAGGCTGAGAGTGAAGTCTAAGGGGATAGAGACATCTGTAGTGATGTCAGGGCCCATGCTGTGTGATTTTGTCCTGTAGCATTTGACATTCCAGGGTGGCCAGGGAAAGGTGAGCGATTGATTGGCATGGGAAGTCAGGGTAGCAGCAAAGAGCCAGTGGGAGCTGACAAGAGGTGGTCTAGGGGATGCTGTATGGGGTCCAGCCTGGAGGAGGAATGAAGTCAACAGTGGATGGAGCAGTGGGAAAAGCACTGGGAGAAAGGGGCCCGGGAGGGATCCTAGGCAGGTGCACAAGCAGGGAGGTGGAGAGGAGGCTGGAGGGATTGGTTTCAGAAGTGGATCAGTGTGGTTTGGGTCTTGGGTAATGACCTCAGGTAGGTGGAGTATAGGAGTTAGTTGTTGACGTGGAATGTGGAATAAGCTGGGTGAATACTTTCCAAGCATGTTGAACTTGACGGGAGCAGGGTAGAAAGGGCTGTGAGCTGGGCCCCAAATCTGCAGTGAATGAAAGGAGAGTCCAGGGCACTCAGCATGGTCGGGGAGGAAATCTCTCAAGTTGTCTGCTCTTCTCTGCCATGTCCACTGCCACCATCCCCTCTAGCTCCTGTCATCTCTTCTCTGGGTTGCTGATGTGGACTTGCTCCGTCCACTTCATTCTCCACTCCAGCTAGAGGGACCTGCTGGAAACACAGCTGGTCACGTGCTTCCGGTCTTGCTCGTTCTGCCACGGCTGCTGGGGTTTCTTATCACACTCCAAGTCTGAGTCAAGCTGTACCTAGACACCCTGTGTATGGGACAGGTGGGGGGACGGACCTGGCATGTGAGATACTGGACACAATGGGTGCTGCACGGGGCCAGCTTGATCTTCCTAGCAGCAGAGGTGGAGGGATGGAGATGATAGATGTGGCAGTGATAGAGTAGGGCCTGCCTTTCAGAGGGCCTACATCCACTGTTTAGACTGCTGCCTGTGTTCCAGGAGTGAAGAAAGGTGTAGAGTTAGGGATGGTATATGGGGGAGTGGTAAGGTAGAGGCCACTTGTACAGGCGAGGAAATGGGAAGGAGCCACTGTGGTAGGACTGGAGGTATTGCTGGGAGGGGAATAGAGAGGGCGGGATGGGATCCAGGACAAGAGTGGAGGGATGTGTTTTATGACTTCTTTTTTTATGTATTCCCCAATTGAACCAGGGGTGTTTAACCACTGGGCCACATCCACAAGCCAAGAGATGTGTTTTAGAGTGGGGAAAAGCGGAACAGGCATGAGTTCTGGCCATAGAGATGCATGAGGACCGTGTCACTATGTGTGGAGGGTGGCAGGTATGAAGAGGAGGTCAGTATGGGTGGAACTGGGAACTGGAGAAAGTACACTGATTTCTAGAGGAGAGTGAGACAGAGGAGTGAAAGAGATGCCAGGCAGTGGACAGGGCCCAGTTGGAGTTGGAAGACCAGTCTTGGTAGCAGGCCAGGGGGGGTACTCTGCTTGCCCCTCCAGCCACCCTGGATGGACCAGAGTCTTGGAGGAACATAAGCAGGCGGCAGAGGTCCTGGGTTGTCCAGGGCAGGGACACTCAGGAGGCTCCTTGCTGTTGCAGTGGGCTGGGAGTTCCCGGTCCTTTGCATTCATCTGGAAACTCTCTTTGCTGCCGTTTGCTCTGGCCACTTGTTTGGGCCTGTGGAAGGAGCCCTGCATCACTTAGCATTTTGGGTGCTGGGATTAATTTTGGAGCCAGACAGTCTGAAGGACTGCTTTAAAATGCTGGGTAAGTATTGCTGGGAGCTTTCAAGTAGGGCGGGGTGGGGGGAGGCTAAACATATAAAACAAAGGATCTTACAGAGCCAGCTTTGTGTGTGTGTATGGGGAGGGCAGAGCCCAGAGACAGGTGTGAACTGGTGGGGAATTGCTAGGGCTTTGCTCTCCCCCAAATTACCTCCCCAAGCCAGCAGCAGCAGCAGCACCTGGGAGCTTGCGAGAAATGCTGAAGCTCAGGCTCTGCCTGAGCTCCACTGAGTGGATCTGCCTTTTAAAATCATCTCCACTGATGATTTGCACACTAAGATTTGGGAAACTCTGGCCTGGGCAGTTTCTTATTGAGGTTGGGTGCATTTCAAAGATTTTTGGTTGCTATTTAAGTAGTGGAGAGTCTTCTTTTTTCCAAATTTTTTTCTTTTTTTGAGAGAGACAGTGAGAGTGTTTGAGAGAATCAATTTTTATTTAGTTTTTCATGTGGCTTTTGTTGAGGCAACACTTCTGTTGTGTACGTGGTACTGGGGTTCTAACCCGCATCCTCATGCATGCCTGGCAAATGCTGGAACTGCTGAGCCACTGCTCCAGCCCCTAGTGGAGAGTCTTGTCTTATAAAATTCTAGGCCAGGTTTCAAGCTGACTGGGAAAACCAAGGGTAGGGGCAGAAGCAGGTTCAGAGCCCAGCTGGTGCCTGGCTGGACGTGCTCACAGAGCTGCTTCTGCTCTGTATTTCCCCACAGGGCCCAGCCTGTTCCGAGCCTTTTGTTCCCTCCTGATCTGACCCCAGCAGGAATTAGGGTGGTTAGCTATATAGAATTACAGAAGCGCTGACAGAAGTGAAGCCAAGAGGTGGCCCTCAACAGAGGAACGGATTTGCAAAATGTGGCCCAGCCATGCAGTGGGACGTTCAGCCTCAGAAGGGAAGGGGACCCAGACGCAGGGTGCAACATGATGAGCCTTAAGGATGTGATGCTGAGTGACATATGCCAGACACGAAAGGATAGCTGCTGTATGATTCTGCTCATGCGAGGTCTTCTGTGGTCAGAGCCACTGAGGTGGACAGTGCTTGCCAGGGCCTGGGTAGGGAGTAGAGGAAGGTTGTTTAATGGGTGCAGAGTTTCAGTTTTGCAAGGTGACAAGAGCTCACTGGTTGCACAACAAAGTAAATCTGTCAACACTGCTGGACTATACACTTGGAATGCTCAAGAGGGGAAATCTGGTGTATTTTCATTTATTATTTATTTATTTATGGCATTGTTATAAAGAACAACTGTCATGGTGGAGTGCAAGCTAGCAGGTAGGGTAGCAGGAGTGGACTTCAGTCAAAGGCACAGGGGTCTGGGTGCAGGGCAGCAGCACATGACAGGTGTTGGGAGCCTGCTGGCTGAGGCAGGTGAACGGCTGGGATGGAGGGACACCTGCAGACCAGCACAGGCAAGGTCTGGGTGGGGTGGGGGTGAGGGAAGGTCCCCAGTGGTGCCAGGACAGTGGTCACAATGGTTGCCCATGGTCCTGCAGCAGTAACAAAATCTCCAGGCCTCTCCACCTCAGGAGGTTGGCCTTCCTCTCCTGCCTCCCCTCCCAGGCCTTGAATTGCTGAGGGCTTTGTTTCTGGGGACTGGGTTGGGAAGGCAGCTGGAGGGAGGGGTTGGAGTTTTCAACCTGGTCCTGAATAGAATGCTTATTTTGTTTGTTTGTTTTTTGAGACAGGGTCCTGCTGTGTTGCCCAGGCTGGCTTGGAGCTCCTGGGCTCAAGCGATCCTCCTGCCTCAGCCTCAGCCTCGGGAGTTTTAAGAATTTGTAAAATCAGGGCCTGGAGCTGTGGCTCAGTGGTTACAGTGCTGGCCTAGCATGTGTGAGGACATGGGTTCGAAGCCCAGCACCACATACACAGCTAAATGTCAGAGCAAAGAAAGCCACATGAAAAACTAAATCAAATTGATTCTCTCTTAAAAAACAAAAAGGATTTATAAAATCAGACTCTTCCTTTTAGCCCTTGGAATTGGACTTTAAAATTCTTTTATGACTTTTGAGGGTCACAATATCTTTATTGGCTTTTCCCTGATTATAAAAACAATATGCATTCATTGCAATAATGAGTACTTACTGTTCCCTCTGCCTAGAACATTCTTATCTCAGATTTATCTGTATGGGTTATTCCACTTCCTCCAGGTCTCTGCTGCAGTTTGGTGTTCTCAGACAGGCAGCCCTGATGCTGTTTTGTGAAAAGCAAGGTGCTGCCTCCATCTCTCAGCTCCTGACTGCTTGACATTGCCCGGGACTCTTACCATCTTATGCATCCATGTCTGTCTGTCTGTTCTGCCTCCCTCCCCTGGACCATAGGCTTCAGCAGGGTGGGCTTCCTCAGTTCTCTTCAGTGCTGCCAGCCCATTTATGCAGCGAATCTCCCTCCAGTGCCTACTCTGTGCTGGACCCATGGGATGCAGCCATGAGCAGCATTAATCACATGCTGTGTCCCCAGGTGGGAGGTGCCACAGCGAAGGGAGAGATAAGGAGCTTGGGAGTGGGGATTTGCAGTTTTAATCTGGGGAGTTACAGAGTCCTGTCAAGAGGTGGCTGTATCAGGGCTGCCACCAACGGAGTGTCCTAACCGACCAGTCTGTTGTCTCCTAGTTCTGCAGTTCGAGATCAAGGAGTGGCAGGATGGCGCTCCCTCTGAAGGGATTAGGAACAAGCTGTGCCGGACCCTCTCCCAGCTTCTGCGGTTCCTGACTTGTGTCAGGGTGACTCTGGTCTTCAGTAGCATTCTCTGTGTGTGTCAGGCTAGATCTCCCTGTTGATAAGGACGGTCCTATTGGATTAGGACCCACCTCCTTCTGTATGACCTCATCGTAGTTATAGCTGCAGTGGCCCTGTTTCTGCATAAGGTTGTATTCTGAGGCAATAGGGGTTAGGACTTCATGGGAATATTTGACTCAACCCATTACAGTGACATTTAAACTGAGACTTGAAGGAGGCTAGCAGGTGTTTGGGGCACGTTTGTTCCTAGCAGAGGAAACAGCCAGTGCAGAAGCTTCAGGGTAGAGGGGGCCTGGCATTGGGGATGTAGAGGAGGCCAGGTGGGGGGAGGAGCAGGGCTTGGGGTGGGGGGAGATGTGATATGGGGGTCCAGGAGCACAGTAGGGTTTTGATCAGAGGGTGACAGGATGAAACTTAGAATGGTAAATTTGTTTCTTATTGAATGAATTCAGATGGTTATGAAAAGGTATATAAAGGGTTTTAGAAAGCAAAAATCAGGGCTGGAGCAATGGCTCAGCGGTTATGGCACTTGCCCAGCATGTGCAAGTACGTGAGTTCAAACCCCAGCACCACTTAAAGAACTAAGTGTCTGAGCAACAAAAAGCCATGTGAAAAACTTGATAAAAATCGATTCTCTCTCTCTCTCTCTCACTGTCCCTCTCTCTTTAAAAAAAAAGAAAGCAAAAAATCTCGTGGGACATTTTGGTATCTCTTCTCAGACTTGTTCGCACGCAGAAGCAGGCACACACGTGGAGTGGTAGCATCACACACTGCCTGAGGTTTGGCGCCTCGCTGCTTTTCTCTTCATGCTTTATCACGGAGTCTTTATGTTGTCAGGAAATATAGATCACATCGTGATTTTATTTGATGCTGTGGATCTGTATTTTATTCGACTAGTTCTCTGGTGATGGATAATCGTACATTGCTTTTGACTGCTGTTCTGAGCATCACTGTACATACGTCTTTATGTACTCTTCTAATTATTGCTGTAGGATGCATTCCCAGAAATAGACTTGCTGGGCTAGGCAGTGTGCACATATTAAATTTTGATATATTTTGCCAAATTGCTGTCTAGAAAGGTTGAAGCGACGTATATTCTCTCTAGCAATGAATCAGAGTGCCAGTGTTGCTTCCACCCTCCGTAATACAGCCTGGTACAGATCTTTATTATCTTTGCCAAACTCATAGGCAAGAAATTATCTCCTTAACAGTTGCATTTTTTCGATTTTTTGTTGGCATTTGATCCTTCATTCTCTAGTCCTATTCTGCAAGAAATCTCAGGACTGACCTGGGAAGAATAATAACACCCAGCAATGACCGAGAGCTTGCTGTATGCCAAGCACCATGTGAGGAAAGTGACTCTTGTTTCATTTACACAATCACATGAGGTAGGTATTACAGTGATGCCCTTTTTGTAGATGGGACAAACAAAGCTCAGAGAGGTTCACTAGCTTGCTGACGGTCACACAGCTAGTGGGAGTCCTCCTTACCCTGTAGATGAGCATGTCACCCTCAGCCATGCTTCCCCTGGTCTGGGTCATGTTAGAGAATGACCCCATGGTCTCTCCCATTGAAGGGCCTGCCCATAGACTTTGCTTGCTGAGGGGAATGATGCCTGTGGCCCTTGCCGGACTCCTGCCTGTGGCAGAAGCCCTAACCAAAGGCATCCCAGGCCTGGCCCCAAGAAGGTTAAGAGAAATGAAGCAGGTTTTGGGAAGATGTGTGGAGGTGCCATTCGGCTTTATTTCAGCAGATAAAACATTTTAACAATGAAAGATTGCAAAAAGCTAAAAGTCACGTTATGGGCCATCTTCTGTTTCCTCCAGCATGGAAGGTCATATTTCGTTTAATCCTGCATGATAATTTCTTATGCGTCCTGGATTGTATGCCTGTGGTTTTGATAACATTTCTGCTTTGTTTGGATGGTTCCGTTTCTCTGGGTTTGTTTCTGGCAGCAGAGTCTGTGGTACACTATATCTTCTTTGTTAATAAATTAGCATATACCACTGGTTTAAAATCAATTTCTCATTAACTAAAACTTTTGGTGGGAGGAAGTCATTGCCTTCAGATCAGTGCTGTGTTCAATGCGCAGCCCGCACAGCCAGCTGTCCTACTTCCATTTCTTTCTGTGCCCCTGGGAGCCTTTTCTTAGTGCTCTATAAAACGTAGCTCATTAATGCCATAAGTTCATGCCTGAATCTGATGTTAAAGTTTAACCTTCTAAATAATTTCCAGAATCTCATTCCTGTAACTTGTGTTTTTTCGCTGTAACTTGTGTTTTTTCGCTGCAGCGTGTATTGACTTTATCCACTGACAACTTCCCCTCCTCTGCTCCCTCTTGCCGGGCAGTGCCCGGCTCCCGCAGGAGGAGAACACAGCGGCGTGCCTGTGGAATCTGTGGGGTGTCGCGCAGCATACACCAGCGATGCGCGGAAGCAGCCATGTCCCAGGGGCTTTCATTCAGCCCATGGCTTCTCATGTCCTGTGCTGGTCTGCCTTGTACCGTTTGAAATTTGTCTTGTTTGGGAATTTTTGCTAATCTGGATCCTATGTTTTGTTCTTCCTTCTTTGTCTTGGATTTTCCAGAGCCAGAGTGCACGGGTGCAGGCAGAGGGCTGCGGAGCTGCCGTGTGTGCACATGCCTGTGCTTGCCAGCTGACAGTTACCGAGTCTTCATGGCCAGGTGCTGAGCACTGTCTAGATGTTGGGATACCAGGATTAACATGGTCGGCAGGGAATGCGGTCGTGCAGGAGAGAAAGTTCCATATGTAAATAACCTCCCAGCATGGTGCCAGGTGGTGGAATAGGGGACTGCAGTGGTGATGTGAAGAAGACACATGTGTAGATAGATGTAGGATGAAAAGATGACAGGGCAGGGACGCTTTGTTTTAAGATGGGATGTAAGATGGAATAGCCTTTTGATGCCCAAGGGGATGCCAAAATGGGATGACTTAAAACAATGATTTATTATTTCTTATGAATTGGTGGTTAGGGACTTGCTTGGAATCACTCATGTGACTGTACTGGGCTGGCACATGAATGGGGCTGCAAGGTATGAGTGGTTTCCCTCACATGTCTGGTGCCTGGTGTTCTCCCACAGGCCCTCCTGTCTTCCCCTGTGGCCAGCCTGGGCATCCTCAGAGCAGAGTGGACTTCATGTTGGCTCACAGTCCTCTTAATATCATGGACTTGGACATTTCTGAGAGAAGCCACTGGAATGTTGACTCTGTTGTTAGAGCATATCACAAAGTCAGCCCAGATTCAAGGGTAGGAGGGATGGCTCCCCAATGATGGGTGGGATAGTCTGCACTTATGACGGGGTGATGGTCATCTATGGAGACCATAAGCCAGAAATAATTGAAAAGAAAGGTAGATACATTACAAATGGAAGTTCCTGGAGAAAGTTCTTGGAGGAGGCAGGAATAAGTGATAGCAATAATAGGGCATAATGTTAGCTAACAAAGGTGGAATGTGCACTTACCCATATCAGGTATTCTCTAGGCATGGACATGCATTAATTGTATTACGCCAGTTAATGCTGATGACAGCCCTATCCCGTGTAATTATTAACCTCATGCAGATGAGGAAACTGATAAGATCAGGAGAGGAAGTCAGTCACATAGCTAGTAACCAAGAGAGGAGGGATTCAAACTCCAGAGCATCCTTGGCCAGAAAGGAAGAATGGTGCCTCTTCCTGAGGCAGGTGGGAGGGAGGGATAAGTGCGGTGTGTGCTGATGCAGGTGAGGGGTGGAAGGAGGCTGTTGTTGAGGAAGTTGATGTCTAACGGCCCTCTTTTTTCTTTTGATGGGGGCAGGATCATCTTTTATGTGAGATGGGGATGGAATAGGTTGGGCTCCTTGAAAACAATGGTTTATAATTCTCATCCTGGTGGCTCCTAGGAGAAGGAACACAGCCGGAAGCTGCAGGATTGTTGAGTGGTCCAGAGCCTGGAGGAGGTGGAGACCATTCGTAAGCTCCCGCACCTCCCAGCTCTGTGGGGGGTTCAGCTGCAGGTTTCAACTGACCTGTGTCGGGGCTGAGAAGGTCCCTCATGGAGCTGATCCCCAGATGCCCCTGCAGTCCACACAAGAGGCTGATAGATCTGTTTTCTTTTCAGCTGTCACGATGGCCTCTATGTCATAAGATTACCCTAAACAGCTCCCCCAAAGTAGCATTTTTATCGTAGAGTTAGAAAAAAAAGACACCAAGAGTCTTTATGCACAGACCCCACAGACCTTTTATTTTTCTTCCACTTTTTTATTTGTTCGACATAGACTTTTTCTCTTGTCATTTTCTTTTTTAATGGTACCGGGGATGAAAGTCAGGACCCTCTTTCAGCTAGGCAATCACTCTACCACTGAGCTACATCCCCAGCCCTTGTTATTTCTGTTTTGAGACAGAGTCTCACTAACATGCTGAGGCAGGCCTCTAACTTGTGATCCTTGTTCCTCAGCCTCCTGAGTAGCTGGGATTGCAGGCCTGCACCACCAAGTACATCTTACTTTGAACCTTAAATTGGGTGTGTATTCATGGTACTCTTCAAGTGCCAGACTTCCAGTCTTGAAGTCTTTCTAGTTGTTTACAGTCATAATTTGTGGGGGTCTTTTAGTGTTGGCATTGGATTAATTGTTATGAGGGAATTAGCTAATTAATAAGCACCCAGTTTCTAGAATAATAGTAGCATCATTCAGTTAAAAATTATGCATGATAACTCTTGGCCACAGTGCAAAAAAAAATCTGTCTTTTGGATAGTGAAATATGTGTACCTACCTGTACAGGAACAGTTTCTGAGCCATCTGTCCTGTTTGGATCATCTTGAATTGTTGCTGAGTGATCCTGGGGAACTATCTGCCATCCCCTGTTAGGATAAAACCTTTCATCTCTGGACCAGGGAAGAGGAAGAGTCACTGATGTGGGAGAGAAGAACAGTAAGACTCTGAATCGGAGGAGAGAAGTATAGTCTTAAGTGACAATCCCAGGCAGGGCTATTGTCATGGGAGGTGTGTGAGAGACTGTTAAATAACTCCTGAATCATATTACTTTTACAGCCAGAAAGTTACATAAATATTCATATGAGTTTCTACTTCTGTGGCTCTGACAAGATACCCCAGGGCCTCTAGCTTTGGGATCCAGGCTGTAGGAGTTGGAGGCCATTTCATCAGTGCATAACCAACAGGATGAATTTCAGCCTTTTTATTATTCCGTTTGAGATTGAAACTCTGGGGAGGAGAGTGGGACTTGGGAATGGTGCCCATCCCTTAGCCAGGAGTGAGTGGGCGATAGTGGGTGTACCTAATCACATGCCACGGGGGAGGGAGTGTTCCCCAAAGCAAGACTGGGGGAGTTGGGCGCCAGGCAGAACCGCAGATGTGTCCTCCACAGCCTGTGCCTGGGGTCACGTGCCCACTGTGCTCGGCACAGGGACATGTGTACGCTCAGACAAAATGACTCAACAAAAGGCATGGGTGCCTTGAACTGGAAGGAAGGCTGAATAGCAGAGGGTGATCAAGGAGCGAGAATAGGGGGACTGTGGAGATCAGGAGGGGTCAGCAAGTGCCCATGGGGACAAAGTAGTTGACCAAGTTGATAGGTGTGACATTGGGTCTCTGCTTGTGCTCTTATGAGGAGACCTTGGCTCTGTTCCTCACCAGTGTGTTCACTAAGTGAATTTGATCAGAGGGACGGTGTGATGCCTCGGAGGGAGTGTCTCTGATGTGTTCCCTCTCCACTTCCCTCCATCTGCCTGGATGAGTGCAACGGCCCCTTCCCCTGCCTCTCCTCTTCCTGCAGGGCTCTGGATGCAGCTTGTTTCCCATGGGCGCTCTGTTGGACTGTTCTCTGCCTGTGAGCTTTGTTCAAGAGCTCTTTGCCCTTCCTCCTCCCCATTTGCCTGATTTCACTCCTTCCTGAGCATCTGAGCCCTGCCTCACTCTCAGGGAGACTCTCAGCACCCCCGGCAGGGCTCGCATGCCTTCTGTCCATGTGCACCTTACTTTAGTCCCGGTCACTGTGTCATTGTCCTTAGCCAGCTCGGACACTTCTTGAGAACAGGAGGGCTTGCCTTCTTGGCTCTGTTTCCTTGCCGGCCAGCACCTGGCTCAGAGCAGGTCCTCAGTGGACGAGTGGAGGAAGGAATGAGTGTGTGAATGAACGATGGAGTGGATAATGGTTGTATGGGTGGTGGGAAGAACCAGAACAAAGAGTCCGTGAGTTCGCTGTGGCTGTGGCTGCTCTCTGGACTTGTCAGCTGCTGTGCGAAGCTGGGCTTCCTTTTGTGTTCCTTGTGCTTTACTGCTGCTTCCTTCTAACTGCTAAATCAGAGCCCCTGTTCCCACCGGCTCTTCTTCAGATCTTAGTCAGTCTCTTGGTCTCAGGAGTCACCTCCACGCGCTTGGACCTCATCCCGTCCCCTGTGGGTCCATTTTAGCCTTCACTCTGTCATCACCGAGTTCCCCACGTGTTGCTTTCTTCTGCTGGGAGAGAAGATTATCGGTCTCTGATTATGAATGATGCTCATTTGTGGCTACTTTGGAACACATGAAAGGATTATTTCTACTACCTAGCAGTAACTATTTCATCAACGGTGTGGTATACATCTTTCTGGGCTTATAAAATATGTACATCTATATGTATGTAATAGACTACTTTTTCATAAAAATGTGATGATATCTTTCATAGGATTTTGTACCTTGCTGTTTTCATTTTGTGATAAGCATTTTCCACATTCCTTAAAATATTTCTCTCTTTTTTTTTTTTTTAAAGAAAGAGGGGACAGTGAGAGAGAGAAAGAGAGAAGCAATTTTTATTTAGTTTTTCATGTGCCTTTTGTTGCTCCAAGACTTCGTTGCGTACATGGTGCTGGGGTTTGAACTCGAGTACTCGAGCACGCCAGGCAAGCGCCGCCGTAACCGCCGAGCCACGGCTCCAGCCCCTCCTTAAAATGTTTCCAATGGATGTTTAACATTCCTTTGAAGAGCAGGTTTTCTAAGCAATGCCTTAATTATTTGGGGTCTTTCTTGGTCCTCATTCATGCCATTTCATGCATTGCGATGACAAACCTCTTTATGTGTCCATCCTGGAATTTCTGGTTATTTCTGTTAGGAAGATTTTTTTTTTTTAAATAAAGAGAGAGGGACAGTGAGAGAGACAGAGGAAGAGAGAAACAACTTTATTTAGTTTTTCACATGGCCTTTGTTGCTCCAACACTCAGTTGTGTACGTGGTGCTGGGGTTTGAACCCGGGTCCTTGTGCTTGCCAGGCAAGCGCCGAAACCACTGAGCCACCGCTCCAGCCCCTGTTAGGAAGATTTTTAAAGGAGAATAGCTGAGAGAACAAGGGTAGACTTGGAAAGGAAACAGGTGAGTGTGTGTGAGTGAGAAAGAGAGAGAATCAGAATGACTTATTCAAAGACATGCCCTGTGTTGGGATTTTAGAAAGAGATTTACAGCTTGTACATTTCAGGGTTTTTTTGAAAGACAACACCTGGTCAGACCTCTTTCCCCACCCTGTCGGCTGGTTGTGTTCTGTCTCGCGTGTGAGCGTGTGTTTGGCTCACTCCCATCCTGTGCCTCTGGAGTGCTGGTGGGACTCTTAGTGCTCTGTGGTTTCCTCGGGACTGGGATGGAGCACACAGCTCCCCTTTCTGGAGCATACAGGTTAGGGTCTGCTCACCTGGCCAAGCTGACTTTGCTTTGTGAAGTGCCTCTTCCTGACCCTCCTTCATGCCACAACTGTATTTACTGTCTCTATTCCAGCTGTTCCCAGCGTGAATTATAGTGATTACTTTATTTCTTAAATTGCGGTAAGATGCATGTAGCATGAAATTTACCATCATAACCATTTTTAAGTATACGGTTCAGTAGTGTTAAGTATGTTCACCTTGCTGCGTAACCAGCCTGTAGAACTCTTTTCATCTTGTAAACCTGAAACTCTGCGTCCATTAAAAAACGAGTCTCTCTTCCCCTGTCCCCAGCCCCTGGGAACCACCATTTTACTTTCTGTTTTTATGAAGTTGACTCGTCTGGTCCCCCAGATAAGTGGAATCATACCCTGTGTGTCCTACTGTGACTGTCTCATTTCACTTAACACATCTTTAGGGATCATCACCGTTACAGTATGTGCCATGATTTCCTTCTTTAAGGCTGCGTAGTATTCTGTGGTATGCGTGTACCACATTTTGTTTATTTGTTCAGCTGTTGATGGACATGTGTGTTGTTTCCCCCTTTTGGTTGTTGTGCATTACAGTGATTTGTTTATTTTGTAGTAACTGCAGATTGAACCTGGAGTCAAGCACTCTGCCACTCAGCCATACCCCCAGCCCCTTGTGATTGATTTTTTTTTTTTTAAAGAGAGAATCAATTTTATTTAGTTTTTCATGTGGCTTTTGTTGCTAACGCTTCGTTGTGTATGTGGTGCTGGGGTTAGAACCTGTGTCCTCACACGTGCCAGGCTAGTGCAGAAATCGCTGAGCCACTGCTCCATACTCTGTGATTGATTTTTTTTTTTTAAAAGAGAGCGGGACAGTGAGCGAGAAACAACTTCTACCTAGTTTTCCATGTGGCCTTTGTTGCTCTGAGATCCTGTTGTGTACGTGGTGCTGGGGTTTGAACTCGTGTACTTGTGCATGCAGGGCAAGCGCCATAACTGCCGAGCCACTGCTCCAGCCCCCATGATTGATTTTTAATCCTGTTTTTACTACCTGACTATGACCAGTGTGAAGGCAGGGGCAGCGTCTGGACCTCAGAGATTCAGTGCTGTCTCTGGCTCATGGAAGGGGTGAGTCACTGAACAGAGAGATGGTGGCGCCACCCAGGAGCACCTCAGAGGAGAGCTGCGTGTGGTGACTTCATCCGAGTCCTGTTGCTCCGTGGCACCATGGGACACACTGTGACTTTTCTCTCTCTCTGTCCTTGTCAATCTCTGGGTCTCCCATCTGCTTTCCTCTTTTTTGCCACCACCTCATGCTGACCACCTCATCCTAGGACCGCCAGCCTCCTCTACAGCACACAGATTCCCCCCACCCCATTATCATACCGTGTCACCTTCTCCCAAAGCTTCTGGAGCTTTGCACGGTCCACCCACCTTCCGGGAGAGGCAGAGGTGTGGGTGAGCCAGGGAGGGTGGGCTGAGACGACAGCCTGCCGTGGAAAGCGGACTGTGCCTCCGCTGGGGGTGCAGGCCACTGAGGCAGAGGAATGACCTGACAGACATGGGGGAGGAAGCCGACCATTTTGGCCAGAGGGCAGGAGCCTGGGCAGTTGGCCATGGCTGTAGAGAGCAGTGGGTGGACGTAAAGGAGCTTGGCTTATTCACCAAGATCCAGACTGCTGAGTTGGGCAGTCCCGTCCTCTGCGGTCCCCTCTTCCCCTGCCCTCCAGTCTCCCATCATGGCTGCATCGTCTGCACGCCCCATCAGGCCCCCTGTGCTCTTGCTTTACCATCTTTTTCATGCTCATTTCCCCAAAGGTAGCAGAGCCTGCTCAGGTTCCAGTTTTGCTAAATTCTGGCCCTTTGCTGGACAGAGTTCAACTCCTGTCTTCACTGATGGAGTTAAAGCACAGACACTCTGCCTCCCCTCCTTTTATCAGTTTCTCTCTACTCCATTCATTTGTTATTGTTGGAGCTGATTTTTATTTTAGTCTGACTTCTGCATGCATCTTGTGTCCCCTAACTAGACTGTCAGCCTCTTGCTCGCACAGTGCGCATGCCGTGTGCTCTTCTGGCATCTTCAGGGTGGTGATCAGGAGCCCAGAGATGCCGAAATCCCAGGCCGCTCCAGTTGTGCCCTATCATCTATGCCCATTCTGAATAATTCACTCTCCAGAATACTCACCAATACCCAACCAGGGCAAATGCATATAAACAGCGGGTATGCGGTGTCTTGGGGAATCACGGCAAGCACTGCGGAGCACGTCCCTGTCCACGGTGCTTTCTTCAGTTTGTTTCACTCCTGTTTCCTTTCACGTTTTGATTTCTCACTGAAGATTTCCAACTTTTTTTTTTTTATGCTTTGTGGAGAAGGGTGACCTGTGTTTTTAAAATCTCATTTTTAGAAATTATTTTTATGATTGTTTTCCCTATTATTATTGTACTTGGAAGAAAGTAGGATAAGGCTGTTTTCAAAACAAGAGTGGTTTTTTTTTTTTTTTTTAAAGAGAGAGGGACAGTGAGAGAGACAGAAAGAGAGAAATAACTTTATTTAGTTTTTCACATGGCCTTCGATGCTCCAACACTCAGTTGTATATGTGGTGCTGGGGTTTGAACCCGGGTCCTCGTGCTTGCCAGGCAAGCGCTGAAACTGCAGAGCCACCGCTCCAGCCCCCAAGAGTGGTTCTGAGCAGAAATCAAAGCAGCCATGGGGGATCGCGTCTGCTCCTCATCTGTGAATCTGGCTGGCCCTGCTGTTCCTATCGCTGGTGCTTGGTCTGCACCCAGCTAGGCACTGGAGACCTCCTTGCTGTCCTTGCCAGGCTTTCTCCTCACTGAGCGTCACTTACCAGTGGTTTCAGCTCACGCGGAGTGTGCAGTGGCTTAAAGGCCTTCTATAACCTTCCGGAACTCTTCCTTGGGATGTTCTCAAGATGATCACCAAGTAACAGAAATGAGAAGAGCAGGAGCTGGTGCTTCCAAGGCCAATTGCTGATTTGAGTGTGTGAAAAGACATTTTTGGACTGGAGTCTAAATATTTTTTAACGAAGGCCCTTTAATCAATGGTTATTCTAGCAGCTGGTCGGAGCGTCAAGCCCTGGGAATTCACGTCCACATGCACAGCTCAGGCTGCTGCATTATGAGTGACCTTCCCAAATATCGCTGATGTGTGGAGTCCTCAGCTTGCTCCTGGGAACACGTTTTCTCTGATCTTCACTAGCCGAGAGCTCCAGGGGCATAAAGGTGTGCTTATTTTTACAGGCCCTCAAATGGTTTCCCTCGTTCCTGATGATTAAAATACTAACCTGTGGGGCTGGAGCAGTAGCTCAGCGGTTACTGCACTTGCCTGGCATGTGCAAGTACATGAGTTCAAACCTCAGCACCACGTACACAACGAAGTGTCCAAGGAATGAAAGTCACTTGAAAAACTAAATAAAAAATTGCTTCTCTCTTTCTCTCTCTCTCACTGTTCCCTCTTTCTTAAAAAAAAAAACACAAAAAACAAAAAAACTAACTTGCTTTAGCCTGATGTCTTTCCTGTGTCCAATGTCGTTTTAGCCTCGAACCCTGAATTCTTATTTTTTCTGGGCCATATTATTTATGTTTATATTAATAGCTGGTGTTCTTTTCCAAACGCTCACCCCATGTTAGCCCACTGGCCCTTGACCTTGTGCCCAATAGAATCACCGGGGCAGTTTTATTTATTTATTTATTTATTTTAAGAGAGAGGGATAGTGAGAGAGACAGAGAAAGAGAGACTTCCTGGCTCTTGCACAGACCTGTCTGTTGTACACTTTTCTTGTGTAATTTGTTTATCGCGATCATTTCTATTGGTTCAGGAGTTATCTGTCAGATTAGCGTTGTCCCAGAATGATCCTAGCCGCATGTCTTCAGTTTTGGGCACTTGATTAAAATCTGTGCTCATTTTGGGTCAGTGGCTTTATGGGGGAAAGCAGGTGTTCTCATCCACCCAGTGTGTGGATGGTGCAGTTGTCCAGCTGGGAACAGCTCACTAATCTGCAGAGGGGACAGAAACAGTTTCAGGGTCAGCTTGTGGCAGGCTTCTACACCAGAATGTGCAGGGAAGGGAGGCCAGCGGTGTAGTCGAGGAGATGCCAGGCAAGGGACCCAGAGGAACAACTGGGTTAGGGGGATGGGATCCCGAGGGAGAAGACCAGAGGGAAGACCCTAAGGAGGGGACAGCTGAAGATGAGTCTGGGGATGCATCTGCAAACCCTGCCTTCTGTGATGCCTTCTTCTTCTTTTTATAAAAAGAAAGGAACAATGAGAGAAAGAGAGAATCAAATTTATTTAGTTTTTTGTTTGGCTTTTGTGTCTCCGACATTTTGTTGTGTTATGTGTTGCTGGGGTTTGAACCCATGTCCTCACACATGCCAAAAGCGCTGAGCCACTGCTCCAGCTCTGCAATGCCTTCTTGGGATTTGGGAGACTCAGAAGGGAAGGTGTGCAGGTGGGGGTGGGGAGCAGTGGACCTGACCTTGGGAATAAAGGGATGATAGGGAGGGAGGTAGCTGTCCTCAGTGATGGACTGAGGTGCGGGTGAAGATGTTTGGGGACCCCATGTGAGATGGTGCTGATAGCTTCAGCAGAGTAGTAAAGAGACTCTGACAGAGTGTGCGGTTTCAGCCTGGAGAAAGGGGGACTCCAGGAGCTTCAGGGACTAGCAGAGGCCAGGGCCAGAGCTGGTGGCCACTGCTCACCTCAACACTGCCTGGAAGCAGCTCAGGAAGATGTGTCCCTTACAGAGCAAACCGAATTCGCGAGAGGGTTGCTGCTCATGCAGAACATAAATTAGAAGTGATTATTCTCGTACCAAATAGTCTTTAAATGACAAGAGTCCCCTAAGGCACTTAAATATAACTCAGATTCCAAGGTGGTTTCCAGGCAGCTTTTCAGGAATTCATCTCATTACACAAAGCTCCGAAGCATGTTCTCCTTTCTCTAAGACTAAGAAAGGTAGAGGGCAGGTTGGAGGCTCCCTTTGTGACCAGCTGTGGGGATCTGTTAGAAAAAACGTTTTAAGAATTTAACAAAGTTGATAGAAATTTAGGTTTTGAAAATGCATATAACAAATACTTTCTAATTTTAAAAATTAAAACATATATATATTTATATTTATTTATAAAAAAGTGCTTGTAAGGGTGCAGCACAGTGAATTCCTACAAACGGATGTCAGAACGTGGCCAGCCCCTCACAAGTCCCATAGGTGTCCACTTCCAGTCACCTCGCCCAGGGTAATGGCTCTGCTGAATTCTGCAGCTGAAATGTGAAATTAGTGTGTGCAATCATGCCATACACGAATTTTAACCAGTAGAGAACATGGTTAGCATTGGTTGCTGGGGTAGCTTGTTCTTATGCAGATCTTGGAGTTAGATGGCCATGGTCATCTATTTGAAAATGTGGCATTCATTGGGAAGGTCGTACCTGGCACAGTCTTTTGAAGTCAGGGGTGTTCATTGCTTCTGTGGCTCTGCTCAAGATGCCTCGGTGACTTCTGGGGATTGGCTCAGGTGTATTGACTTGGCTGGGTTTGTGGAACCCGCCCTTGGGTTTCTATGCACCTAGCAGGTCATAGGCAGTCTTGGAATCTGTGGAAAGTCCTCAATGCCTGGACTCTGCAGTCAGTCTAGAGCACGCAAGCCACTGCCAGGCGACTTCAGGGACTCTTACTTTTGAGGCAGACTCGTCCTGGTGCTTTTCTTCTAAACTTCTACCTGGGGAAGTGTGTCAGTTGGCTTACAGATTCATTCATTCATTTATTTATTTGTCTATGTATTTATTTATTTTTTAAAGAGAGATGGACAGAGAGGGAGAGAGAAAGAGAGATTCAGTTTTTTTTTTCATTTTTCATGTGGCTTTTGTTGCTTTGACACTTTGTTGTGTATATGGTTCTGGGGTTTGAACCTGCATCCTTGTGCGTGCCAGGCAAGTGCCATAACCATGGAGCCCCCACTCCAGTCCCCCATTTATTTATTTTTAATATGATGGAGTTGCCAACATTTAAAAATTAGGTGTCTTCTTGTGGAATAACTGAATACCCAGCCCCTAGCGCCCACTTTGCTGACTCCAGCAGCATACTGCCCTTGACCATGAGCCTTTACTTTGCAAGGTTTGCTTTCGGGGCTCTTCCTTCCACAGCCTCCCAGCCTTTGTGTGTTAAGAGTTTCCCACAGAGAAAGGAACGCTAGCACACTGTTGGTGGAACTGCACAGACTGGTCCAGCCGCTCTGGAAAACAGTGTGGAGACTCCTCAAAAAATTATGGATGGATCCACCATACAATCCAGCTATCCAGCAACACAGCAAAATCTGTGTTCATAGCAACTTGATTTATAATAGCTAAATTATGGATCCAACCCAGATTCCCTTCACTGGATGAATGGATCCAAATCGGTGTATATGTATATACACATATACATACAATGGAGTTCTACTCAACAATTAGAAACAACCATGTTGTGGCCTTTGAAGATAAATGGATGGCAGTGGAAGAAATCATGCTGAATGAAGTCAGCCAAACCTAGACTCACAGGTTGAATGTTTTTCCTCATTTGTGGAGGCTGGAGCTAAACCCAGGCTTGGGTGAAAGGTTGTCAAACTCATGTATTAGACCTAGCAACACATAATCTAGGGAATCCATAGATATAGGGGTGGTGGAAGTAGGGGGGAAGGGGAGAGGGAGGGAGGGTAGGGAGGGATCTAGGGAGAAAATCACCAGTGTAGTGTACTCTTTACCCCCATGAGAATCCAAATAATATTTATTAAGTCATTTAATTCTGGAAAATTCACAATCTAAACATCCTGCTTGTAGGAACAAAATATAGAAGAATCAAGAGGCTGGGCTGTGATGCTCCAACACTTCATTGTGTTATGTGGTGCTAGGGTTTGAATGTGGTGCTGGGATTTGAACCCACATCCTCACACTTGCCAGACAAGTGATGTAACCACTGAGGCACCAGTCCAGTCCCAGTAATTCTGGTTTAAGAGCAAATGCATATCATATTATTGCTTCATATGCACTTATGATTGTACGAGAACTCAACTCCTTAATAAAAAATTAAAATCAAAAAGAGTTTCCCACGAAGCCAGAACTTTAAGAAATACTGCCCTACTGACATCCCTGCCTTTGGGTTTTCACAGGACCCAGCAACTCTGTTCACTCTGTCAGGGATCATGAGTTTCCGTCCAGATTCAGAAGCCACCATATATTGTATCTTGCCGTTATTTTTATGTGTTAATCTTTTACTGGACAGGTCATACTTTCACAATTTTCAAAATTCACAAGGCACAAAATTATAATGGTGAAGGATTCCTCCAACCCATTCTGTCTCCCAGCCACCTAATTCCCCTTCTCAAAGGGTGTCAGTGTCTTACATAGCCTTCCAAAATACTCAATGCAAATACAAACACCAAATGCACCACTCTTTTCTTCATTTAATAACGTATCTTAGAGACGCTTCCATGTCAGTACTTTAGAAGCTTCCTTGCATTCCGTTGTATGTACTGACGCTTCTAAAAGAATTCTAAGGTAATCTGTACTTGAACCCTGGAGGTCAGGCCTGCACCTTCTGGTTCACCCCACTACTCCCTAGGGCCTTCCTCTAGGGAGGAAGACTCGATGCTTGTGCTGCTCCCTCCTGGGTCCTGGAGGCGCAGTGGTGGCTCTGCAGGTCCTAGCTGCCCATCAGCATTGACCTGAGTTCTGCTCACCTAAGAAGACCTTCCCTCAGTGTGTCCCACACCATGCTGGAAACCATTTTGCTTTTGCAACCACACTTAACTATCACCCCAAGGACTTACAAGTTCCTTGTGACTCTCCTTTTAAGTTTCTATGGCACTTAGTTGTCTTCCTGGGACCTCGAGGATAATAAATACCTACTGACTTGACGCACTTGGTTGATTTGGCCTTTATTAACTCAGAGCTGATTGGCCTCTGAGTGCTGGTTAAGGTGTTAGCAAGGTCCTGCAGGGTTGCAACAGAATGCTGTTTCTTCACTGACTGTGATGAGAGAGACAGCGGAACAGGTGTTTGATCCCTACAGTGGGGCATGGGAAGAGAATATTAGAATTTCTCTGTACTTTTACTTTTTATTTTAATAAGAAATTTATTTTTTATTTTATTTTATTAGAAGTATACAGAGATACAGTTGAGAGGGAAACATTATCAAACCAACCGTAATCAATGTATATATACTTTTTATCCAGGGGTAATGCCAAAACATGGATAATCACCTTGGGTTTCACCTGTTGCAATTTCCCCCAGAAGAACTCATGCGTTAAATGGGTAGCTCGTGGAGGAAGGACATTGGCTTCTGGGATGGTTCCCCCATATTCCCAGTCTCCAGTCTCCTATGAGTTCTTCATACACCCTCTCCCGTCCCTATCCCCCTCCCTGCGCCTCCAAGCATCCTAGGGAGCCATCCCCCTATTACTATGAGAGTCATACAATTTGAAGTATTGTTAGGTTAGCCGTCTACCCTACTGCTTCCCCATATATTCTAGCATCCACAGATGAGAGAAACCATTCGGCCCTTGAGTCTCTGAGATTGGGATACTTCACTTAGCATAATTCTTTCCATCTCCATCCATTTGATATCAAAAGCCATAATATCGTCTTCTCTAATGGCCAAGTAGTAGTCCATTGTACCAAATTTTTGTATCCACTCGTTGAGTGAGGGGCATCTGGGTTGGTTCCATAGTCTAGCTATAGTACATTGAGCTGCTATAAACATTGAGGAAGCCACATCACTATAATATGCTGATTCTAACTCTTTTGGGAAAATACCCAGAAGTGGGATAGCTGGGTCGTAAGGTGGTTCCATCCTTAATTTTTTGAGGATTCTCCACATTGCTTTCCATAGTGGCTGAACCAGTTTGCAGTCCCACCAGCAGTGTAACAGTGTTCCTCTTTTCCCACAACCCCTCCAACATCTGTCGTTGTTTGTATTCTTCATTTTTGCTACTCTAACAAGGAGTGAGGTGGTATCTCATTAAAGTTTTGATTTGCATTTCCCTTATAGCTAATGATGTAGAGCGTTTTCTCATATATTTATGGGCTTTCTGGACTTCCACTGGTGAAAAGTTTCCTTTAAGATCTGTAGCCCATTTGTTGATTGGATTATTTGTGATTTTGGTGTTTAGTTTCTTTAGTTCCTTGTATATTCTGGATATTAGCCCTCTGTCCGAGGTGTAGCAGGCAAAGGCTTTCTCCCATTCTGTAGGTTCTCTCTTGATGCTTTTGACTAGATCTTTAGCTGTGCAGAAACTTTTTAGCTTAATTGCATCCCATTCATTTATTCTTGACTTTACTGCTTGAGCCATGGGAGTTTTGTTAAGGAAGGCGCTGCCAACTCCTATGTCCTGTAGTGTTAACCCTACTTCTTTTTCTAGTAAGTTTAAAGTTGTTGGCTTAATATCCAGGTCTTTGACCCATTTTGATTTAATTTTTGTGCAGGGCGAAAGATAAGGATCCAGCTTCAGTTGTCTACATATGGCTGTCCAGTTTGTCCAACACCATTTGTTGAACAGGCTATCTTTCTTCCACACTATGCTTTTACCCCCTTCATCAAATATCAAATAGTTAAGGATATGGGGGTTTGTCTCAGGATCTTCTATTCGTTCCACTGGTCTTTGGTTCTGTTTTGATACCAATACCATGCTGTTTTTGCTACTACAGCTCTGTAGTATAATTTCAGGTCAGGAATTGAGATACCCCCTATTTCTTCCTTTCTATAGAGTAATGTTTTGGCTAGTCTGGATCTCCTGCTATTCCATATGAACTTGAGAATTGCTTTTTATAAGAAATTTATTTGTTGAACAATCAAACATGCTTCTAACGAAATAATATAATATACATATAAATTCTGAAAATTAGATTTACCCCCAAGAGCTCCCCCCAAATACCCACCCTTATCCCCTTCCCTTCCCAATACATCTCTACGAATGCCTTGGGTGGTATGTCACTACACCTTTTCCGGATTTAAAACATGAGAATGGACCTCCTTTCTCAATGGCCAGGGTCTAGCTCCAGCCTCCACAGATGAGTGAAGACATTCGACCCTTGGTTCTCTGGGTTAGGCTCACTTCACTTAGCATAATTTCTTCCATAGCCATCCATTTACTTTCAAAGGTTGCAATATCATTGTTTCTAATTGCTGAGTAGAACTCCATGGTATATATGTACCACAATTTTTGGATCCATTCATCCAGTGAGGGGCATCTGGGTTGTTTCCATAATTTAGCTATATTGTAAATTGAGCTGCTGTGAACACTGATTTTGCTGTGTCAGTGTAATATGCTGATTCTAAATCCCCTGGAAAAATACCCAGTAGAGGAATAGCTGGATCATATGGTGGGCTCATCCCTAGTTTTTTGAGGATTCTCCACACTGCTTTCCAGAGGGGCTGTACCAGTTTGCAGTTCCATCAACAGTGTGGTAGTGTACCTATCTCTCCACATCCCCTCCAGCATCTATTATGGTTTATTTTCTTCATTTTTGCCAATCTGACTGGTGTGAGGTGAAATCTTAATATAGTTTTCATTTGCATTTCTCTGATTACTAGTGATTTACAGCATTTTCTCATGTATTCATTGTCTTGAACAATGTCCTCTGTGGAGAAGTTTCTATTTAGCTCTTTGGCCCATTTATTGATTGGTTGTTTGTGTTTTTGAAGTGGAGATTTTTGAGGATTTTGTAGATTCTGGATATGAGACCTCTGTCAGAAGACTCACAGCCCATGATTCTTGCCAATTCTGTAGGAAACCTCTTGAGTATTTTGATTATTTCCTTGGCAGTGAAAAAACTTTTTAGCTTTGTGGCATCCCATTCACTGATTTTTTACTTTACTTCCTTCATTTTAGGAGACTTTTTGAGAAAAATCTTTGCCTACTCCCAAATGTTGAAGGGTTGGACCTAATTTGTCTTCTATCAGTTGCAAGGTAGCTTGTTTAATTCCTAGGTCCTTGATCCATTTTGATTTGATTCTCATGCAAGGTGAAAGATATGGGTCTAATTTCTCTGTACTTTTAGAAATATCTATTTTGAGCCAGGTGTGTTGGTACACTCCTGTAATCCCAATAGCTTCGGAGGCTGAGGCAGGAGGATCACATGTTCAAAGCCAGCCTCAGAAACTTAGTGAGGCCCTAAGCAACTTGGTGAGACCCTGTCTCAAAATAAAAAATAAAAAGGGCTGGGGATGTGACTTAGTAGTTAAGTGTCCCTGTATTCAATCCCTGGTGCTATATATATATATTTATGTAAAATAAAAATGATTGTACTAATGCCTAGTATATGGGTTGGCCCCATCACCCTTGGCTGGCATGTGTGACAGAGGGTTTTGTGTCACACACGGAGAACAAAATGTCCTGAGGACAAGCAGGAATGCAGTGATGTGGAGGGGTTGACCATGGGTTTGTCACCTGTTTGTTATCTTTCGGTGACTTGGGATGGACGGAGGTTATGGGTGTTCCATTAGGTGGATTTTAAATTATATAAATAATTTGAAAAAATTTGTTTTTGAAAGAGAGAGGAACAGTGAGAGAGAGAGAGAAAGAGAGAATCTGAGACATTGTCGTATATATACATGGTGCTGGGGTTTGAACCCATGTACTCATGAATGCCAGGCAAGCACTGTAACCACTGAGCCACCACTCCAGCCCCAATAATTTGAAACTTTAAAATGAACAAATTTTCCCTTAATGGACAAGTGCCCTATAATGATTTTTTTTTGGAGGGGTAGAAACTCATGGGTGCAAGATGGTGTTAACATGCAGACACAAGCGGGTGGGAAGTGGCAGCTCTCTGGCTCCCAGCAGCAGCTGTCAGCCACATTACACTGTAAAGACAGTGACAGGGTATGTGCTAGTGAGTTTTGGCTGTGTAACAAAGTACCACAGACTGGGTGAAAGCAACAGAAGTTTCTTTGCTCTGAGGGCCAGAAGTCCTAAGACAGGCTGTCGGTGTGGCTGCTCCTCTGATGGCGTCTGGGAGAATCCTGGTTTGCCTCCCCAGCTTCCGGTATTTGCTGGCCCTTTTTGGCATTGGTTGGCCAATGGCTGCATCACCCCAACCCCGCTGTGGTCTTCTCCTGGGTCCTCACATCCTCTTCCCTCTGAGTTACTTGCTCTAGTTCTTCCTCGTCGTCACTCTGTGCACATCTGTCTCTCCTCCTTTTATGAGGACACTGCTCATATTGGATCAGGGCCCACCCTAGTGACCTCGCTTTGACTTGACTGCCTGTATTAAGACCCTATTTCTTAATAAGATCATATTCTGAGATATAGGGTGTTAGGATTTCAACATATCTTTTTTTTTAGAGAAATCAACTGAGGCTTACATACAGGCAGAAATCTATTATTTTAAAAAGAACAAATTGTAAGCAGTGTTTAAAAGCGGAGAATAAAAGCCTCCTCTGTAAATGTAGCAATGAATATGGTATATTATTTGGTTTTATATGGGGGGAATAAAATTCCTCCCATAACACTGTCTACTCAGAGGTGATAAGTTAGTCTCTGAGTATTGAAATTCATCAAGATGATTGGAAGAATAATTTGTGTCTCCAGTTTTTATCAAGAAAGCTCAGATAAGTTTGATTTTTGTCTTTAGATGTTAGTCAGCAAGTTTTATTGTGATGCTCTTTATTGTATGGTTACTTAATTATTATCATTATTATTTTAAATACAGAGGAACAGTGAGAGGGAGGGAAAGAATCAACTTTATTTAGTTTTTCTTGTGACTTTCATTGCTCCCCCCACTTTGTTGTGTATTTTGTGCTGGGATTTGAACCTGTGTTCCTGCACATGCCAGGCAAGTGCTGTAACCCCTGAGCCACCACTCCAGCCCCATTTCTTAATTATTTTAAGACATGCTTTTGCATATGACTTATAAGATTCACAGTATGAAAACAGTGGACCCGGTAGGTTTTAAGCTAAGTACCTGTGTGTCGGTGTGCTTGAGAATGCTTTCGTTGATGGGGCCTGAGACCAAGTCTGCTTGGAGATCATCACCTGGGCTGTCTGAGGAGTGGGGTCCCCTGGGTGCAAGTCCCATCTTCACCTCTTATTAACATGTGCCCTTTGTAGGTTCCCTTCCCTCTCTGATTTCCTCTTTGTAAAAGCGTTGTTGGGGAAGATTAAGTGATTTGATTTCCAAAAGATGCTTAGCACAGAACTTGGCTTATAATAGTAGGCAGTCAATAAATATTAATTATCATGGATGTTAATGAGTTGGTTTTTGTTGTTTTCCATAGTAATTTATTTAATGTTTCATCTTGGGGAAATTGTTCAATGCAGGGCCACAAATTTCACAAGAGATTCAAATGGATGAACAATGATTCTAAAGAATGGACTTAAAGGGCTGGAATGGTGGTTCAGAGGTTATGATGCTTGCCTGGTGTGTGAGAGGATGTGAGTTTGAACCCCAGCACCACGTACCCAACAAAGTGTCAGAGCAATGAAAGCCACATGAAAAACTAAATAAAATTGATTTCTCTCTTTCTCTCTCTCTCTCTTTTAAAAAGAGAGGACAGTGTGTGAGAGAGACAGAGAGAATCAACTTTTATTGAGTTTTTCGCATGGCTTTCGTTGCTCTGACACTTAGTTGTGTACACGGGTGCTGGGGTTTGAACCTGTATACTTGCGCATGCTGGGCAAGCACTGTAACTGCTGAGCCACTGCTCCAGCCCCTTTCTCTCTCTTTAAAGAAAAGAAAAAAAAATGGACATAAAAATAGAAAGGTGTAAGTGGATGTGTTTACTTTTATTTTATCCCGCTTGGGCTGAACATGTTGATAATTGAAATCCAAGTAAATGCACCTCTGGTTTTCCTATACCTGTGGTGTGTGGTGGGGGAGCAGTGGGGGGATTTATGTTTTCCTTATGTCCTCTCTCCCTAGACTGGCCCAGTAAAGATGCACTGAGTCCCAGTGGTTCTCAGAGGAGCAGCATCCCCTGCTGGGGTCACTTGCAATGCCTGGGGGGTGTTTGTGGTTGTCAGAGTGTGTGGGTGTGTGTGGGTGCATATTACAGCCAGTGGGTGAGGTCAGGGATCCACGGATGGGGGTCCTCTAGAAGTCTCCGTACAGAACTGCTCTTAGGCTTTTTTTTTTAAAAGTTACAATTCTGTTTTACAAGGTCTTTGCTCTGTGAGAGACTTTTCTTCCTGACCCTATAGCTGAGCAAAAGAAAGAGTAATTGTATCTTGACAGTAGAGTAGTTTCAAATGCTCACTGAAGATGTTCTGTGTTTCTTATTTAAATAGCCTCCGTAATCAAGAGTCTTTTTCTGGTAAAGGCCGCTGAGTCTCTGGAGAAATCAACTGAGGCTTACATACAGGCAGAAATCCATTTTTTTTTTTAAAGAACAAATTATAACCAGTGTTTAAAAGTGAAGAATAAAGCCTCACTCAGTAAATGTAACAATGAATATAGTATATTATTTGGTTTTATATTTTGACGATACACTTGAGAGACACATTAGGGCCCAGGGACTGGGGAGAGGCAGGCAAAAGATGGAGAGAGATTGGTTGGGGGTGGGGAGTTGGAGGAGAGGGGGTTCATAACCTCAGAGGAAGGATCTGGCTTAAACACCTTCTTTGCCAAGCATGCTGTTGACATATGGACCAGAAGTGGTAGGAAGCTAGCTTTAAAGTAGTTAAACGTCAGTTTTGGCCAGGTGAAGCCCTCTGCTTGGAGAGTGTGCTGGGGGCTGAGCCTGGACAGCAGCTGCCAATGTGCATAGATCAGGCATCAATGAGGAGGGGAGTGGTACCTTCCTTTCCTGAAGCTCTTTGGTCTTGGATGCAGCTGTCACTAAGACACCTGGGACAAGTTTAAAACTCTGCATTCCTGGCCTGTTCCTTCAGAGAATCTGAAGAGAGGCCTGAAAACCCATAGTTTCTAAAAGATCTTTCGGTAGTTCTGTGAGTACAGAGCCCTCTTTAAGAAGCACTGTACTGGTGAAAAGGAAAGTCAACTTTAGAAAAATAATAGCTTGCCCCAATTAAATGGGCATAAGGATGTTTAATTCACACTGAGGAGTTGTTGTATTTAAGCCCCTCAACTGCCTTTAAAAACTTCTTGGTAAAAATTATATTGTTAGTGTGCATGTACAAATATGTAACAGTGGGGCTGGAGCCGTGGCTCAGTGGTTATAGCGCTTGCCCAGCATGAGCAAGGACCTGAGTTCAAACCCCAGCACCACGTACGCAACAAAGTCTGGGAGCAAGAAAAGCCACATGAAAAACTAAATAAAATTGATTCTCTTTCTCTCTCTCACTGTCCCTTTCTCTTTAAAAAAAAAAAAGAAAAGAAAAAACCCCCAAATGTGTAACAGTGAACCCCACCACTATAATATAGCACCAAGAAAAATATGGAAGAAAATTTATTGGTGAAATGCACATAAAACTTATGCTAGCCATTTTATTTATTTTTAACTTAATGTAACTTTTGATGGGTGCTGGGGATCGAACCCAAGGCCTCACATGTTCCAGGCGGGTGCTCTCCCTCTTAGTTACACCCTCAGCCCTACTTTAACCATTTTGAAGTGTACAATTTGGTGGTATTAAACATTCATAGTGTGATGCAGCCATCACACTGGCTAGTTCCAGGCCTCCCAGACCCCCATCTAATCTGCTTTTTGTCTCTATGGGTTTGCCTATTCTGGATATTTCTTATAAACGGAATCATACTTTTGCGTGTGTGCGTGTGTGTGCATGTAGCAGTATTCACTTAAAACAGTGTTTTCAAGGTTTATCTTTGTTGAACAGGTATTGATCTTTCATTCTTTTTTATGGTATTGAATAATAGTGCATGGTATGGATATACCACATTTTAAAAATTTGCTCATTTATGGACTTTTGGGTTGTTTCCTTCTGTTGTCTATTGTGAATACTGCTGCTATGACACTCCTGTAT
The DNA here is from genome assembly GCA_004027875.1 of Aplodontia rufa. Taxonomy (NCBI): domain Eukaryota; kingdom Metazoa; phylum Chordata; class Mammalia; order Rodentia; family Aplodontiidae; genus Aplodontia; species Aplodontia rufa. Next base: position 54,391 of record PVKS010009827.1, read on the forward strand.
AAATTTTTCTTTGAGTGTTTTGGGGTATCCATCTGCATATGAGTGGAATTATTGGGGTACCTGATCATAATTTCTTGTTGAGAGACTGCCAGCCTTTCCCACAGTGGGTCCACTGGCAGGGGTGAGAGCTTTGATTTCTCCACATGTTCACCAACATTTTTTTTTTAATCCTGTGGCCAGCCTGTGGGTGTGATTTGACATTTTACAATGGTTTTCACTGCGTTTCCCTAATAATGAATGATGTTGAGCCTCTTCATGTGCTGGTTGGCAAATATATTGCTTTTGAGTTAGAAGTTATCTAGATGCTGGGTGTAGGTTGGGTGCAAGTTGGGACATGTTGACGGAAGGGTACAAAATTTCACTTAGGAGCAGCAAAGTTCAACAGATGTGTTGTACAACATAGTGACTGTAGTTAGTAATCTGTAGTAATCTTGAGAAACGCTGTGTGGATTTTAAGTGTTGTCACCGCAAATGATAATTAGGTGAGGTTAACTACTTGACTTAGCCATTCCACGATTTCTACATATATCAAAACATCATGCTGTACACCACAAATATGTACACTTTTATTTATCAGTTTTATAAATAAAAGAATAAAGAAAGAAATAGTGGAAATTTATTCTCATAGGTGGTGTTTTTAACATAGCAATGAGCTTTGTGTGGTGTGACTGAGGCTACGGCTGCTATGGCAGAAAACCCACGGTGCCAGGCCTTGGGCAAAGCAGGACTCAGCTGAGCCTGCCTGCCCTGTCATAGAGGTAGGAGGTACCTACCAGGGACTTTGGGAGACCTGAGGCCACCCTAGAGGCGTCCAAGGACGAGGTCATTGTCATGCATGAGGAGATCTGTTGTTATTTTATCACTGTTGCTCATGGGTCCATCAAGCTGCCTTAAGAGTCCTCAGTTGTGGAGGATGGAATGTTCATGGCCTGTCCACTGTGTGGTGCCCCAGGGAGCCATTAATAGGTTGCTGAGATAGCAGGCAGGTCTTTTGGTCTGTTGTATTCCTTACTTGAGTTTTCTTGTTTCCAGCCCAACCTCCAACTTACTCTTGCAGACAAGATAGTGAATGTGTCACTATTTGGTCCCTGGAAAGCTGGTCCCTGGAACAGTCCCCCAGAGTGGCATCCACTACAATGATTCCTTGTTTCTTGGCCTATGTATCCAACCTAGTCTCCGGTCCCCTGTGTCACCCACATTTTGTCAGTTTCATCAGGAAGTAGTGTCCAGTCTATTTTTATTGTATTGCTCTTTTATTTTAAAAATTTTTTATTAAGGAGTTGAGTTATTGTATACTCATAAATGCATATGAAGTAACAATATGATATGCATTTGTTCTTAAACAGAATTACCCCACATTGCCCACACCCCAGTCTCTTGAGTCTTCTGTTTTACCCCTATAAGCAGTATGTTTAGATTGTGAATTTTCCAGAATTAATGACTGCATAAGTATTATTTGGATTCTCAGGGGGGTTAAAGAGTATGCTACATTGTTGCTTATCTTCCTAGATCCCTCCCTATCCTCCCTCCCTCTCCCTTACCACCTCCCTCCCCCATATCTATGGTTCCCCTAAATTATGTATTGCTACACCTTTGTTGGGTCTAATACATGAGTTTGACAACCTTTCACTCAAGCCTGGATTTAGCTCCATCCTCCACAAATGAGGGAAAACATTTGACCCTTGAGTCTCTGGGTTTGGCTAACTGCACTCAGCCTGATTTCTTCCATTGCCGCTATGTACCTTCAAAGGCTACAATACTGTTGTTTTTAATTGCTGAGTAGAATTCCATATATATATATATACACATACACACACACACACATACCACAGCTTTTGGATCCATTCATCCAGTGAGGGGCATCTGGGTTGGTTTACAATTTAGCTATTGTAAATTAAGCGGCTGTGAACATAGATTTTGCTGTGTCACTGTAATGTGCTGATTCTAATTCCCCTGGAAAAATACCCAGAAGAGATTGTATGGTGGGTCCATCCATAATGTTTTTTTCTTAAAGAGAGAGAGGGAAAAAAAGAGAGAATTTTATTTAGTTTTTCATGTTGCTTTCATTGCTCTGACACTTCATAGTGTACGTGGTGCTGGGCTTTAAACCTGGGTCCTTGTGCACGCCAGGCAAGCACCATAACTGCTGAACCACTGCTCCAGCCCCTCATCCTTAATTTTTTGAGGAGTCTTTACACTGTTTTCCAGAGTGGTTGTACCAGTGTGCAGTTCCACCAACAGTGTGCCAGTGTTCCTATCTCCCCACAACCCTTCCAGCATGTGTTATTGTTTATATTCTTTATTTCTGTCAATCTGACTGGAGCGAGGTGAAATCTTAATGTAGTTTTGATTTGCATTTCTCTGATTACTAGTGATTTAGAACACTTTCTCATGTATTCATTGGCTTGCTCGAGTTTCTCTATTAAAAAGTTTCTATTTAGCTCTTTGGCCATTTATTGATTGGATTGTTTGTGTTTTTGGTATTAAGTTTTTTTGAGTTCTTTGTGAATTTAGGATATTAGTCCCCTGTCAGAGGAATCACAGGCCATGATTCTCTCCCATTCTGTAGGTCTCTTGACAATTTTGACCAATTCCTTGGCTTAGCAAAAGCTTCTTAGTTTAATGGTATCCCACTCAATAATTCTTACTTTAATTCTTTCTCTTTGGGAGTCTTTTTGAGGAAATCTTTGCCTACTCCCAAATGCTGGAGTGTTGGTACTTATTTTTCTTCTAGCAGTTGTATGGTAGCTGGTTTAAGTCCTATTTCTTGATCCATTTCGATATGATTTTTGTGCAAGGTGAGAGGTAAGGATCTAATTTCAACTTCCTGCAAGTGACTGTCCAGTTTGTCCAGCACCATTTGTTAAATAAGTTGCCATTCCACTATGTTATATTTTTGAACCCCTTTGTCAAGGATCAGATATTTAAGGATTTGTGGGCTTGTCACAGTGTCCTCTGTTGCATTCCATTGGTCTTCATTCCTGTTTTGATACCAGTACCATGATGTTTTTGTTACCTCAGCTCTATAGTACAGTTTTAGATTTGGTATTGAGAATTCATCCATTTTGTCTTCTTGCTGTATTGCTCTTTTAAATGCTGTTTAAAAGTTCCCAAGTTGGTGGGCCTGGGGTGAGATGCAGTGAGCATAGTTTTTAAATTGTGAAATTGTTCTTAATATCTACGTATAAATCTTGTTAATCTTATAGTTATGAAAAGTTTTGTGCATAGGTATTCAAGAATGATTGGAAATTTCCATGGAAAACTCTCAGTATGCCTCTCTTGGTGGTACCATGTCTATGGCCAGAACAAGGGTTTTTGGTAGCAGAGAGATCTGGGTTCAAATCCTGGGTCCACCACTTATTGGATGTGGGACCTGAACAAGCTTGTTAACCTTTGGGAGCCTCAGTTTCTTCACTGATAAAGAGAGAAGGGAAGCAGAGCCTCATGCCTGGCAGGGCTGCGATTGTCCAGATTACCCTGATCACCTCGAAACTGACCATCACAACTTGTTTTGCTTTTCTTTTCCTTTTCTTCTGCAGTGGCTTGGGTTGAAACTCAGGGTCTCGTGCATGCCAGGCAGGTGCTTGCCTCTGCCTAGCCCACCACATTTCTTTTTTTAATGTGTTAGAATATACATAATGTAAAACTTAGAAGTTGAATCATTTTCAAGTGTATAGTTGAGTGACATCCAATAAATGTTTCCTTGTTTCTTTTTTAAAAATTTAATATTTTTTTTGTAAAACTTAATATTAATGGTAAGTAGTTTTGTGGTGATTGAATCTTTCCATGTTTTACGTAGGTGACACTGCCCCATTGTACCCTCATTCCTCTCTTGGAGGATTTCGGGCACCTTCATCTTACTCATCCCTGAGGGTTGGCCCTGCTGGCCTCCCACTTGCCTGCTCACCTTCCCCTTGTGCCAGCCAGGTGGGGCTCGCAGCTTTGCCAGCTGGAGTTTCCCTCACCCTGGGGACCTGTGGGCACCTGGCTATTAATAGAGGCTTTCTCAGGTCATTAGGAGATTATGGGAAAGGCGTTACCGGCCTCTGATTTTGCAGGTTGGGAGAGAGTCTTCCTTCTGTTTATGCAGGTGTTGTGCTGTTTATTAACACTTCTTTGAGTATAGGATAGGGGAGAAAAGGATTCAGAGTCTTGCCATAAAAGAAGCCCTGGTTAAGGGTATGAGAAGAAGAAGAAATTGAAACTATTTAGTCATCCTGTTTTAAGGTAATTTTAGCACTTCATTAATCTACTCTTTGGAAAGGGACTAAAATAAATGCACTGCTTTTGAAATATTCTAACATTTCTATTTCTCCCCTCCTCCTTTGTAAGTGTATAATTTCCAAGATCTGCTTTGTTCTTTATTCACTCTTTTGGGATCTTTGAACTTCAGAGAGACAGACAGACAGACAGACAAGGTATTACTCTAATACATTCATGGAGCCAACAGTGTACCTGTCATCTTTCTAACCAACAGAACAGATGTCAGCAGCTTTGTATTGGTTTCCTCATTAGGTGAGGTATGAAATGTTCTAAAACATGCACAAACGTTATTTCAGATTCCAAGCAATTCTTCTTCTTCTTTTCTTTTTCTTTTTTTAGAGAGAGAGAGAGAGAATGAATCAATTTTAGTTTTTCATTTGGCTTTCATTGTTCCGACACTTTGTTGTGTACGTGGTGCTGGGGTTTAAACCCACGTCCCTGTGCATGGGAGGCAAGCACTGAAACCACTGAGCCACTGCTCCAGCCCTTTATTATTCTTTCTATAGTTTTATCTTCTAGTGTTGGAATATCCTTAACACAGGCTTAAGGTCCCAGCCTCCTTAATGAAATGACAGATGTCAGCGGCAATGCGCAGTAATTGGTTCATCAGTAGGTGAAAAACTAATGGGAGCTTTCCATTGGATGGAGGTGGCTGTCACTATGTAAGCTGCTGGTAAATGTGTCACTCAAAGTGGCACAGCCAGAAATTAGGCACCTTCTTCTGAGATACAATAGGAAGTATGAGGGACCACCTGAAAGTGTTGTGCCTGAATCCAGTGAAGCCTCCTGATGCCACTGCCAGTTTACAGACAATTTTGGGGTTAGAAGAACATGTTAAATGACACCAGGAGAATATAACCAGCCAAATATAGAATGTGGGCTGTCTGCAGGGACAAATGACCTGTTTTCTTTAACAAGTAAATAGTGGGTGCTTAAAAAAAGAAAAGGACAGGAAAACTTATAAAGTATAAGAGACTTCAGAGACACATGAACCAAAGCAAAATGTTCCTTGTTTGGAGCCTAATTTGGAAAAGCAATTGTATAGAAATATTTTGAGGCCATCAAGGAAAACTAAGAAGGAAGTGGATAATTAGATGATAGTAGGAATTATTTTAAATTGGGTATGATTAAATTGGGTATGTTGGGTATGATAATTATTTTGTGGTTATGATTTTTAAAGAGTTCTTATCAAAGATATGGAGGTATTTATTGAAGTAAAAAAATAATATCTGAGTATTGCTTTTCTTTCATTAAAGGAAGGTTGAAATTGTTGAAGCAGCTTTTGTGTATGGCTGAACATTTCATAATAAAAAGTTTAAAATGCCAAAATTCATTTGTTGGCAGTATCTAAGCATTTTACTATAAATAGCAAAAACACATAGAATCCTTTGTGCTGGTAGGACTTCTGTTTTAGAAAATTGCCTTTTGGCTTATTTATATGTTTGATCTGGTTAGTTTCTTGGCAAATTAGTATTTACATTAACTTCATGTTATTCCTCATCCTGGAGTCCCAGGGAGCCTTTAAATAAACCAAGAGAAATCACAATTGTAGATACTTAGAAAGTTAATGTTATGGATAATTGCTAATCAGTAAGCTCTTCATACCAACAAGCGGGCAGAAGAGGGGTTTTGGGAAGGATTGCCTGTGAGGGAAATAAATTAAGTAAGGATGAGAATAATTTGTGTGTTTGACGAGTTGAGTCGTAGAAGCATATGTAAATAGTGCTTGATTTGGTGTGTGTCTTAGTCCATTTGGGCTGCTATAACAAAATACCTCAGGGTAGGTGATTTATAAGCATGAGAAACTTACTGCTTCCCATTCTGCAGGCTGGGAAGGCAGAATCAAGGTGCCAGGATATTTGTATTTGGTGAAGGCTCATTGCTCATAGATGGTACCTTCTGTGTGTCCCCCCATGACTGAAGGGGTGAATAAGCCTCCTTAGGCCTCCCTTGCAAAGACAGGGATTCTTATAGGCTCTACCCACGTGACCTAATCACCTTCTAAAGGTCCACCTCTTAATTCAGTCACCTTGGAGGTTAGGTTTCAATACAGGAATTGTGGGGAGGGACTGTGGCCCAAACGTTCAGAGGATGGCAATATGATTGCGTTGCTGGCCCCTCCTTGCTGGCTGTGGGTCACCCTCAAATGAATGCATCACTGTGGGGTTTGGAAGTCACATTTTCCCTCTTTCTTCCTTGATGAGGTATCTGTCGACTTCAGTTACTATCTTTCTGCAGATGATCACCAATCTGAATCGTTGGCCCAAATTGCTCTCGAGTGCTAGACTCACACTTCCATCCACACCAAGCTGGCTCCCAAGGTTCTACACAACCTTGCTGTGCCAGGCTTCCCTTGCTGGCCACACACCCTCCACACCAGCCATTTCCATATCTGTTGGATTCTTTCCTACCCCAGGCCTTTGCACATGCCGTACCCTCTGCCTGGAACAGCCTTCCACCGTCTACCCGGCTCCTCGTCCTTTCCTGACCTTCCTCCTCTGTCGTTTTTCTTGCTCATTTCCTTGGCTCTCTTCTCAATCCATTATTATCTGTTTCTTCTTGTCCACAGTTAGGTCCGTAGGCTGGGGACCTTTCAGCCTTGGTTAACTTTTTATACCCTACGTGGAGCTACCGTGGTCAGGAGGGAATTGTCGGACTTACTGATAAATGGATATGTTAGGCTCTGGGATGGGAGACAGACCAAGGAAAGATACAGCCTCTCCCTCTGTGGAGTGCAGGGCCTTCTAAGGAAGCCAGGGAGTAAACCAACAATACAACTAAGTTTGGTAGAAACTCTCAGGTGGGGATCTGGGGAAGATGGGACAGTGGAGTCTGGGTCTGACAGGAAGAAGGTCTGCTAGAGGGAACAGCACAGAGGTGGGAGAGCATGCTCATTGGAGGGGGCTGGCGGTGGGGAAGGTGGTCACACCTGGACAGGTGGTAGTAAATGGCGGTTAAGGGCTCTTGGCCATCAGCAGAGGGCTATGGATTCTGGAGGCTGATTAAGAACCAATGAAGGATTTTTTTTTTTAAAGAAGGAGGGATAGTGAGAGATAAAACAATTTTTATTTAGTTTTTCATGTGACTTTCATTGCTCCTACATGTTGGTGTGTACGTGATGCTGAACCCACGTACTTGTGCATGCTAGGCAAGTGCCATAACCACGGAGCCACTGCTCCAGCTTCTTAATGCAGGGTTTTAAGACTGAGATGATCTGGTAAGTTTATTTCTTTTTTTCCTTTGGCACTGAGGATTGAACCCCGAACTACATCCCAAGTCCAGTTTATTTTTTATTTTGAGTCATGGTCTCACTAAGTTGCTTAGGGTCTTGCTAAATTGCTGAGACTGACTTTGAACTTGTGATCCTCCTGCCTCAGTCTCCCAAGTGGCTGGGATTAAAGGCATGTGCCATTGTGCGCAGCATGAGGTTATTTCTTTAATTGCTTCAGGTGAAATGCAGACATACAGACACAGATTGACCAGATCACAACATTAGAAAACTCTAGGTGGATCAGAGTTTCTAGTGGGTCATGGCTCGTGGGGAGAGACCACAACTCTGACAGATGTCCATGGCCAGGAACACAGCTTCTAATGAGGCCTGGGGCAGTTACAGTGTGTCTCAGCCCAGTGTACCCTGGCCCACGGCTCAGGAGGTGGGACATGTTGGGGGTGTCATGCAGCTCTTGTGACTGTGTTGAGGTAGGGAACTGTCATTCCGGAGGCGCCATCACCAGTTGCACTTGGGCTTGTGGCCCACTCAGGAAACTATAGAAGTGTCTGCTTTGGGCTCTCCTGGTTCTTGAACAACACTCAGAGTGGGGCAAGGAAGCAG
>PVKS010009828.1:0-62476 GCA_004027875.1 Aplodontia rufa
AAAAAAAAAAAAAAAAATGCGGGGCTGGAGCGGTGGCTCCAAGATTACAGTGCTTGCCTGGCATGTGCAAGTACATGGGTTCAAACCCCAGCAACCTACATATACAACTAAGTGTCAGAGCAATGAAAGCCATGTGAAAAACTCAATAAAAATTGATTCTCTCTATCACTCGCTCTCTCACTGTCCTTCTCTCTCTTTTTTTCTTTAAAAAAAGCTATAGACCAATATCCCTGATAAACATGTACGCAAAAATTCTTTATAAAGTTCTAGGAAACTGCATTCAAAGACACATCAAGAAGATAATTAATTCATCACGATCAAGTGGGCTTCATTTTAGGGATATAAGGCTGATTCATCATATGCAAATCAATAATTATGATTAATCATAAACAGAATTAAGGAAAAAAACCATATGATCATCTCAATTGATACAGAAAAGGCCTTTGATAAAACCCAGCACCCATTTATGCTCAAAACTCTAGAGGGGGATCAAAGGATCTTAACTTTGTGGAGGATATATACTTTAAACACTCAGGTAACATAATAATAAATGGAGAAAAGTTGAAAGCATTTCAGCTAAACTTGGGAACAAGATAAGACTGCCTTCTCTCACCCCTTTTATTTAATATAGTCCTTGAAACTCTCGTGAGAGCAATCAGGCAAGAGAAGGAAATCAAAGGGATAAGAATAGGAAGAGAGGAAATCAAACTCCTCCTTATTGCCAGTGAAATGATCCTATATCTTGAAGATCCAAAAAACTCCACCAGAAAACTGCTCGAGCTTATAAACAGATTTAGCAAAGTGGCAGGATACAAGATCAATACCCATAAATCAATAGCTTTCCTATACAATAACAGTAATAGGGCAGAAGAAGAAATCAGGAAATCAGTCCCATTCATATTATCCTCAAAACGAATAAAAAACTTTGGAATTAATCTAATAAGGGAAGTGAAAGACCTCTACAATGAAAATTATCAAACATTGAAGACAGAAACTGAAAAGACCTGATAAGTTGGAAGGATCTTCCATGGTCTTGGTTAGTCAGAATTAATATAATTAAAATGACCTTTCTGTCCAATGCACTATACAGATTCAATGCAATCTTTATCAAGATTCCTGTCATTCTTTATAGATATAGAAAAGCAATTCTTTAATTCATTTGAAACAAGAAACCCAGAATAGCCAAAACATCACAAAGCAAGAAAGATGAAACAGGAGGTTTCATAATACCAGATCGAAAATTATACTATAAACCTGTAGTAATAAAAATAGCATGGTACTGGAATCAAAAAAGGAATGAAGGCCTATGGAATAGAATAGAAGACTCTGAGACATGCCCATAAATGCTTAAACATCTGATATTTGACAAAGTGGGTCAAAATATAACATGGAAGAAAGACACCCTATTCAAAAAGTGGTGCTGGACAAATTGGACACTTGCAGAAAGTTAAAATTAGATCCTTATTTCTAATTTTGCACAAAAATCAAATCAAAATGGATGATGGAACTAGAAATTAAACCAGTTGTCATACAATTTCTAGAAGAAAAATTAGGACCAACACTCCAGCATGTGGGAGTTGGCAATGACATGCTTAACAAGATTCCCAAAGCAAAATAATTAAAGTCAAGAATTAATGAGTGGGGTGGCATTAAATTAAAAAGCTTTTGCTCAGCCTAGGAATTGGTCAAAGCTGTCAAGGGAAAACCTACAGAATGGGAGATAATCATGGCCTGTGATTCCTCCAACATGGGACTAATGTCCAATATTTACAAAATTCTCAAAAAACTTGATAACAAAAACACAATCCAATCAATAAATGGGCCAGAGAGCTAAACAGAAACTTCTCAACAAAGGAAATCAAGCAAGCCAATGAATGCAGAAGAAAGTGTTCTAAATCACTAGTAATCAGAGAAATGCCAATCAAATTACATTAAGATTTCACCTCACTCCAGTCAGATAGGCAAAGATGAAGAATACAAACAGTAATAAATGCTGGAGGGGTTGTAGGAAGATAACACTAGCACACTGTTGGTAGAACTACAGACTGGTACAGTTGCTCTGGAAAGGAGTGTGGAGTCTCCTCAAAAATTTAGGGTTGGAGCCACCATATGATCAAGCTATCCCTCTTCTGGGTATTTTCCCAGAAGAGCTAGAATCAGTGCATTGCAGTGACACAGCAAAATCTATGTTCATAGCGGCTCAATTTACAATAGCTAAATTATAGAATCAACCCAGATGCCCATCACTGGATGAATAGATCCATCATATCTGGGCTGCCTTCCTGTTCTGGCGACCTCACATTTTATGGGAGCAGGGGTCATATTCACATTAAACTGTTTCTTTATAGCAGTTGGCTCTGTGAGCACCAGTTTGGAAGCTGTGCTCTTGATGCTGGTGATGTGTCAGATCAGGACAGTGTCAGACTCTATAGCTAGTTTTCTGGAAGTTGTATGGCTGGTGAGGGGGCTCGTCCCTGGTAACTGTTAAGTTTTAAATGCCACATATCTCACAATCCTAAGACAGTGTAAATATCAGTAAGGTGACTGGATTCAGGCAACCCAGACCAAGAAGAGAAGAAGACACATGCTGCTCAGGGAGATCCACATAGAAGGGGATCCTTCTGGTGAACTAGCCTTTCTGGCCGACAGAGGGCACTTGTGTGGAAACCCAGGGTAGCTTGAGAGCCAGTCCTGTGAGTTCTGTCTGCTGTGTAGAGCAACCTGGTCTTAGAGCCTATCAGCATGTTGATGACCCTGATCTGTGACTGGGTCAAGGATGGACCCCCAAAAGCCTGCATGTAGAGAAGATCTGGGGGTCAGATATGCAGTGGCATGCATTTCTATGACTGTAAGGTCTCCTGGGCTCCAGACAGTAGCATGCTACAGAGTCAGGTTTAAGAAAAATAATGAAGCTTAAATGATCTGCTTGCAAGGTGGGTGACAGGACACAGGAATATTTGTGGTGACACCAAGTTGGACACATCGTCCAGGCCCAAGGAAGAACAAGCTTGCAGCTCCTTCCCCTATAGTTAAACCAACCTGTCTTGCACCATGGTACTTTGTTCCATTGACTGTTTCAAGAGAAGTTACTACCCTGGCATTTCAGTCTGAGGCTAATGCGTTTCACGTTTTCTGTATTCTCTGCAAATACAGATGCCATGTTTGATGGGTGTGAGCTCTGTGAAGTATTTCTAAACTTGGAACTCACGGCTGTGAGTCCCGTCATCTCACCCAGAGGGAAAACCAAGCATCTTCATGATTTTAGGCTTAGCTGAACAGGGCCTCTGGCTGCCCATGAATGAAAAAGTCAGCTTATTTTAGAATCATCCCTAAACTGAAATTGGAGTCTAAGTGGGAACTACTGCCTTTCTGAGTTATTGCTATAGATCAGCATTTCTGTGATCACTCATGAACATTGGGATCTCTGCTGGGGAGTAAGGACAGCTTACTCTCATCCCAGTTCTTTCAAAAATGGTTTGATTTTGCTATTTAACTTATCTGGGTCTCAATTTACTCATTGCCCAATGTGAAGATTAGACTGAATCCTCCTGTAAACTTGGTTGATTTATGCACTTGTGTAAATTAACACATGTGCATTTTATTAAAGTATTTGAAATTGTGGATATGAATAACATTAGTAATGTCTGGCTTTTAAAAAAATTATTTAGTATTAAATGTAGGTGTAATATTATTTCTACCATAAACTTACTTCTGGCTTTCTGTATGTCATTTAATGATGATGGACATCTTTGGAATAAGTATGCATGTCATTCCCTATTTATTTGTTGGGTATTGCTGTCTAGCACCGTGTAGGCTATAAAAAATGTAAGATATTCCCTTCTTTTGGGTATGATAGAATTCAAGGAAGCTGTCCTACCCTCCAGTGACATCCCCCACCCAGTCCTACACAAATGATTGTCAACAAGATGAACAGAGCCTTCCTGTAATACTCCTTGATTCTTTTATGAGGGAGAACACAGGCTCTAGTCTGAAGCAATACACTCTAACATTAAGCACTCAGGGGGAAAAATGGCTGCAAAGAGCTCTTCAAACACAGGGCGTTAGAATGACTGATGAATATAGCCTCCTCATTGTTGCACCTCCACGAGAAGAACTGTGACATTTATTTTGAAAAAGAAGCACAACACAGCATGAAATCACCCTTTGTGCAGAATTTCAGCCATTGTATAAAAGTGTTTGAAACAGCACAGGCCTGAGTGGAAGCACTGGCCAAGTTAATGGATTGCCTTGGATGCTGGAGGAGAGCCAAGAATTCCATGTGGGATTTACATGCTGTGTTCTGTGGGGGTGGGCTCACTTCACTCCCGGGATCTCCCTCATATTTAGCCACATGCCTGGGAGGCAGAGCCTGTGTGTTTTTGACTTGAGTTGTGTCTTTCTTTTAGACCCCAATCCCTTTATTGTTACGTGCTTATACTTTGTCTAATTTTCTTTGTGTGTCTCTTCATTACAAATAAACTGTAAACATTTGCTCTCATTGCCCACCTTTCACTCTTCAGTGCTGAGAAGGGTAACTGGAATAAAGTAGATGCTCATAAATATTTATCGAATGAATGAACATATGGACGGGTGGATGAGCGAGTAGATTCTAATTTTACTTTTAAGATGAAATTTTAAAAAATTCTATGAGAAATCAGATATAGGAAAGTATAAAGATGAACATGATGAATGTGATCTTCCACCTTATTCCACATTATGAATGCCTTGTGCCCCTCCCTGTTTATATCTCCCTTCCTTTTCCTCAAGGACATCACTGTACTGAACTTAGTGTTTATCATTTCTGTCTTTATCCTTCATATTTTCCACTACATCTGTATGGATCTTTAACAAAACTTCAGCAATATTTTTACCTGTTTGCAAAATTCATAAAATATTATTATATTCTGAAAGCTGCATCTACAGTCAGAAGCATAGTTGTCCGACAAATGCATGTTGTTATTCATCATTTGAGTTTGGCATCTTCTCTGGTATTTAATTATATGAATATATCATAATTTATCCATTCTCTTATTTATGGAATTATACACCACACTGTTATTAACATGTTTTTTTTAAAGATGATCAATTTTATTGAGTTTTTCAAATAACTTTTGTTGCTCAGACACTTTGTTGTGGTGCTGGGGTTCGAACCCGTGTACTCACGCATGCTAGTCAAGCGCTGTAACCGCCAGGCCACAGCTCCAGCCAGAAACGTTCTTATTCACAGCTCCACCAGCACGTGTGGTCAGAATTCTGCAGGGCATCATCCTGAGGAACTGAATTGCTGGGTTGCAGGGGACATGTATCCCCCAGTGCTTCTCAGATGGCTGTAGTGATCTGGTACAGTTACACCAATTTATACTCCCACAGACCTACACTTTCAAAACTTCAGTTTTCTAACAGTAGTGCCTACCTCTTTTGATGCTGATTTTTGTGAGAGGATGCTCTTTGCTGCCAAGCTTGCCTGGGGGCCTTTGAGATGTGCTGGCATCTATTCAAGGACCCGGAATCCCACAGTGGCCTGAGTGGTTTCCTTTCTTTCCACTGCTGTTTCGTGAACGGAAGCCATCATCTTCTTCAGGATCTGAAGTGTTGGAGCCCTTCTTCCTTCCTTCCGGCCCTCAGCCATCCGTAGACCACTCACTATAAACACAGGTTTTATCAAAAGAGAAGCCACCTTTAATGGCCAAGAGTTACCTTCAGCTAGCTGTGGTCTGTCTCAGCAGGACTGACTGTGACTCTGTTTTTATATTCTTTTGTAATGCTTGGGTTCTGATGCTCTTAAATCCTGTTACAATATTGTGGGACCATAGCACTGTAGGGCAACCATATTACTGCTAAGATTCTGTGATTTTGGTAATAGTAGTTTTCAGTTTAATGCCCCTAACTGCAATTTATTAGAGGCTATAATCTTAAAAATATAGGGTATTAAAATAAATCAGGCTATGTTGTATCCAAACCATATTTCAAAAGGGAAATCTATGTTAGATAATCATGCAAATAAGCATTTGCTTCACAAAGTAATGCATCATGATTTGGAGCTGAAGTATTTTTTCCCCCACTTCTAATAGTTTTTTTTTTCCTGCAGGAACAAGGATTCGTAAGAGGTTTAAACATTTTTAAAGTCATTTTTCTATGTGTTTATATTTGATGTTTTTCCAATTAGGATTTTTTTTTAAAGAGAGGGAGAGAGAGAGAGAGAGAGAATCAATTTTATTTAGTTTTCCTTGTGGCTTTCATTGCCCTGACACTTTGTTTTGTATGTGGTGCTGGGGTTTGAACCTGTGTCCTCTCACATGTCAGGCAAGCACCATAATTGTTGAACCACCACTCCAGCCCTCCAGTTAGGATTGGAAGTCACTTATTTCTCTATTTCATTGTGTTTTTAATTTCTTTTTAAAAAATTTTTATTGAGGAGTTGTTATACAATCGTAGATGTATGTGTACTAACAATATGATATGCCTCTGATCCTAATCCAGAATTACCCCCACATCACCCACATCCCAGTCTCTTGATTCTTCTATATTCCTCCTTAACAGATATAAATGTATATGTATATATATGTATATGAGTGTGCATTTTCCAGAATTAAATGATTGCATAAGTATTATTTGGCTTCTTGGGGGAGTAAAGAGTAAGCTACATTGTTGATTCCTCCCTCGATCCCTCCCTATCATCCCTCCCTTCTCTCCCCATCCCTGCCCACATATCTATGGTTCCCCTGGATTATGTGTTGCTTCGACTTTGCTACTACCTTGTTTATTTGTAATGTGAACTCTCTTCTGGAAGAACGGAGCCCACGTAGAACGTACATCATTAATAAGAATGTAGATTGATGACATTCCATGACATGAACGCACTCTTTTTTTTTTTTTTTTTAGGGCTGAGGACTGAACTCCGGGCCTTCTGCATGCTAGGCAAGTGCTCTGCCACTGAGCTAAATCCCTAACCCCTGAACACTCTCTTATAACAATGGTTGGAGCAAGAAAGGGAATGTCACCGGAACCTAATCCCCGGTCATGCATTCTTGCTGTCACTGTAAACCCCCTACTCCAGGTAACCACTATTAGTTTAAATTTTTTCATCCTTTAAACCAAACCTCTCTTTTTACATGTGAATTCAGTAGGAGCTGGAGAGATGAAATGACTCCCCCCAGGTCATACAATGAGTTAGTGAAGAACTGGCTTGGGAGCTCAATACCTTATCCAATGTTGATCCTATCTTGATTTCTTCCAGGTGTTCTTGTTTTTCTCTTTCACTGAAACTTGATGAGAAATGCAGAGATCTATTGAATGGTAACCTTCCTGCACTGTGAAGATTGTCAGTTCCCCGCTCATACCAGGCTCTCTACTTTGCTAGTATGTCCCTTTCCCTAGAATTTTATGCCTTTCACAGATGGGGATCATACTCAGATGCATGTACACCTTTCAGGACCCTGTGATTAAACGGTAAAATTTAAAATCAAGCCATGAAATCATTCCTATTCAGCACTCCTCTGATGGAAATAGGCCATTTGGAAGCACATTAGCACTCTGTGCCTTTTTTTCTGAGGCAGGAAGTCTTGACAATAACAAATTGATATCAGGTATATAACCCAAGACTTAAAAACTCTATGGCCTATGCTGGAATCTGGTCACATATGATATACACCAAAATTTCTCATCCAGATTGAAGTCTCTTTCCAAGGTAACAGTCCCTGAAGTTGTGATTAATCAGTTTCAGAGTGACATAGGATGTAGAACGAACTTGAAATCTTAGAGACAGATGAACCAGAAGTTTATCCCCAGTTTTCCTTTGTGTAAGCAGTATGATCTCAGCTTTCAGATTTGCTCCTCATTTGTAAAATGGGAAGAATAAGGCTCATGTCAGTGTATGTAGCAATGGTACAGATCACTTAGTACAGCATCTGGCACACAAACAACTCTCAATGGACGTGAATTTCTTACTCTAAGCTTAGTAAGGGCCAGCAGTCTCCCTTTGGCATGTATTTCAATGATGGCAATAGTGTTTGGTACTGGGTTGATAACACTGTTTCAGAAATATATTGCAAGGACTATTGCTAATATTCAGGGAAGGATTCTGCTGAATTTTCAAATCAAGAAAAGAAGCTCTATTTTGTTTCCTCTGAAAATAGCCCCTTCCCCTCAACTCAGATATTAGCAGACATCTCCTAGAGGGATTGAACAAGCTTTCCTAGTGTAAGGCATTAAGAACTTTAACTTAATTTTTCCTGATATCAAGGTCAACATGACACCCAATGACATCTCTATAATTCAAGTAAGAGGATAATTAAAATATATAATAAGAACTAGGATGAAGCAAGGACAGAATGCTAGAAAAGCACAGAAGAGGCTTATGTGTGTATTTGTTTTCTAGGTCCTATGGAGGTCCTGGGTTTCATTTTATGATCCTAATATGCCTTCTAGCAAGGCTCCACTTCTCAGTGGGATCTCGTCTCACTTGGATAATACAAAAAATGTTGATAATTCCATTTCCAATGTGTCATTAGTAGTTGACAAAGGATCCCATGCCATCTGTCTAGGGAATTAGCTTCAAAAACGTGCATTTTAGGTATCATATGGGAGATGTGGAGAAGAATCTTCTAGTGGGAGGGAAGGCATTTGCCATATGAGACACTTACTTCAACTTCTGCCACTGAGACTGAAGATGAACTTCATAAAGAGCTCCCTCTTTATGATAATTGCACATACACAAACATACACACAAATGTGCACACACACAATCTCCATGGGAAGCCAGGGCCTCAGTCATAGAGGGTCATCACTCCTGCCTCATTTTGTAGTGATACAATTCTTCTTGAAATTTCTATCAGGGAGAATTTGCTTAAGGTTATACACAAGAAATTTTCAGACCCATTTGTTTTTTTCCCAACTTCTAAATAATGTGAGAGAAAATTATAATACACATTAAATAAATAATTTATTTCCCAGGCAAATCACAGATTTTTAAGAAGGTAGTTATGGAATTAGGGGAACATTTGCAGTAGTCAGTAATTATTTTACTTAGAACATATAAAATCAATTTTAAAAGAGGGAAATAAAATAGTGGTTATTAAGAGTTTTAGTGGATCAAGCAAAAGTTTCAAGTTTTGTTGGAGATGCATAAAAAGACCCTACTAGGAATAAGCTTTATGGACTGCAGATCCATTAAAAGCAGGGGTGGACAATGAATTTGTGGGCAAAACCCTGATCTGTCTGTACTCTTCCTAACACTGCTGTGCAGCCTTAAGTTGAGCCTGAGTTGCCTTGTAGCAATCACCAGGTGCTCATATTCATAGAAAAGTTTGAGAAGTACTGGACTCCCACAGTTTTTTCTCTCCATTCCCATTCCCTACAGGTGGCCTCCAGTCATCCCTGTCTGCCAACTCCTGCATAACTCATAATAATAAGAGAAAATTGAAAATTCTTTTATGGTCTTCTTCCTCAGTGAAACCTTCCTTGATCAATCATCTCCCATCTCTGAAGCATATCTGTGAACCATTTGGGTAACCTGGACCTCTTGGTACCTCTCCAAGGATGTGTCATAGCCCCATCCCACAGGAGAGGTGGCAAAGCTAGTGGTTGGTGTCATGAGCTCTACAGCAGGATGCCAGGGAAAATCCACAGCTCTGCTCACTAACTGGTTACCTTGATCAAGTAACTTAGCTTCTATTGCATGCGATGTCCTCATTTTAAAATAGTAAAACCATAGTTTGAGATGAAACTAGACTCTCTGCTTCTGTTGGCAGGTGGAGTGTAAGTCGCAGAGCAACTAGAAAGCCTATTTTAGTGTTAGCAGCTAAGCAAAGCAATGCCATTGGCCTCAGCTCTGAAGATCATAGCTGGCAAAGCCAGAGAGTGGTGTGTTGCAGCTCTTAAAAGTGGGCTACAGGGGCTGGAGCAGTGGCTTGGTGGTTACTGTGCTTGCCTGGCATGCACAAGTACACGGGTTCCAACCCCAGCACCATGTACACAACTAAGTGTCAGAGCAACAAAGGCCATGTGAGCAACTCAATAAATATTGGTGTTCTCTCTCTCTCTTTCACTCTCACTCTCACTGTCCTTCCCTCTTAAAAAAAGAAAAAAAATGTGGGCTATGCCCTCTAGTGTCATAGCAGACTCCAGAAGCTCACTGCCAATTTCTTCTTTCTGGTTCCTATCTTGCAAATCTGAATAATGAAATCCAAAGATGAGGAAGAGTGAGTACTAAAAAGTAAGATTTATTCATGGGAAAGGGAAAGAGACAGAGTTCTCGGCAGGTGAGAGGAGTCCCTTCAGGGGTTGTCACTTGAGTGTGTGTGCGCTGGTCTAGAGACTTGGATCTTCATTATTGGTCCCAATTTATGCTAATGGGCTTTGGAAAGGTACTAATGCTATTGGTTAACCCTTAACTTCCATTCAGGTCTGCCCCACTTTCATTTCCTCCCTGATTGCTTACAATCCAAGCTTCCCAGGAGGTTGAGATCAGTGGATTGTGGATGTTTTGGGGGTTCAGGGATGCAATGCTGTATGGATCAGGAGTCACAATCAGGCTGGGTTGAGCTGCTGAGATGCAACATGTTGGTGTGTCCTTGTTGGCCTCTGCTCTGACTTGCTGTGCCTCAGGCCCCCGTTGTAGTGGCGGGCTCCACGAGGCTGCAGCCCATACTCCCCACCTGTGTTCCAACTTGCCTGGTCCATCGCTCCAGGACAAGAGCTTGGCTTCAATAAACTGCATGCATCTCGTAGATGGCTATGAGGATTTATTGACCGTTACCTTGGGGTATTAACAGAAATTCCTAACTTATAGGAGCACTCAGTATTATTATTGAGGGAATAAAGTCTACTGTTCCCCTTAAAATCCTACCCAGCATCTAATATAGTTTCTAGCACACATAATGCACCCAGTTAATAAAATAAATTATTGTGACAACAATAATTGTCAGCCGGCTTGTCAGCTATGGGATTTCAGTTTTCTCTCTACCAATGACTAAGAAGACTGTCCATTCTCTAGGCCCCACCCCTGTCCCATCCCAAGTTGGGAAATGTTAGTGGGTGTTTGTCTTAGATAATAATTTCCAGTTATTACATTTCAGATATTACTTTAGTAAAAGGAAATAAAGACAAGAAGAACTAAAAAAAAATCAGGGTCCATTCAGTTCTTGCATTTGGGAGTCAGGATTTGTAAACTTTTATTTCTGGACACATCAGTCTAGCAGCAGTTCAACAAAGCCATTTAGTGCTCTGTTTCTTTAAATTACTACCAGGTTATTGCTTTCCTGTACCCTAATCAAGTCAAAATGTACACAAATGGAATGAAATGTACATTTCAAGTTATCTTTCCATTTGCAGGTTTATGATCGAAGCCAATATGTTAATGCTGACACAGAGAATTAATGTCAGAAAGAGAGGATATAATTTTACTCCCTTCTCCTCTGGGAAAGATATTTTTCCATCTTCTGAGCTGAGGATCCCAAAGAGCAAGAGATCTGCATTCAAGGGCCTGTAGCGGAAAACATCTGCACTCCTTTTACTACAGCTCACAGGTGGCCCAGAAGTAACCTGTTCCATCCTCTTGTGGAATTGAGACAGACAAGTATGTGGGAGAAAAGTGGAAAGTGCTGGTGTTTTGTATGCCAGTTGTGAACGGATAAAGTTCTGTCCAATTTGCTCTTTTCTTTATCGTTACTACTAGTCAATGGTGTTTATTTTATGGAAAGGTCTTCGACTGGTATCTGGCATAAAATATGGACTTAGTAAATATTGGCTAATTTCCCTCCATATTATATAATTACCTGGTACTTGATTCATTTTTAAACATTCTATGTTCATAATAGTTTTTATTTTACTTTTCATTCTCTTCTTAAAACCCTTTGTGAAGAGGAAAAGAAAAGGTATTGATTCTAAGTATTGAAGAAGTAAACAGAAACCCAGGTAGATAGTTGGAGGATGTTGAACAGAAAGCAGAAATTGGTTTTCCAACTCTGGGGCCAAGGTATAGTAAACTCTGTCTCTAGGGCTGAAAGATAGGGGTTAGGTGGATCCAATGATCACTTTTATTATCTTCTGTTGTGATGATATTGGGAAGTGGAAATTTTAAGGGAAATTAATTCATGAGGTCTCAACCCTCATCAAAAGGCTGGTGCTGTTTGTGTTGGAATGGGTTCATTCCCTCTTGCTCTCTATGCCCTTCTGCCATGTGAAGTCTTTCACTATGCTATGACACAGCAAGAAGGTCCTCAACAGGAGCTACCATCTTGATATTAGAATCCCCGGACTCCTGAACTGTGAGCAAGCAAATTTCTGTTCATTACAAATTACCCAGCCTGTGGCATTCTATGATTGTAGCACAGAATGGACGGAGACAATAGCATACCTGGCAAAAACCACTTGGAGGCAGAAACCTTTCTCAAAAATTCTAATGTTAATCCTGTATTAATAATAATCCTATTAACAAATCCAAAGCATTTGAGCAACAAGTCTTGACACAGAAGACAGTTTGTACCAGAGTTCATGTTTCAGGCAAGCGTGCCTCTTGCCAGACCCCCCACCTGTAGCACACAAGGAAGCCACAGTATAGTCACACTAGCAGTGGAAATGGTGGCAGGTGCCCTCTGTAGGAGAGCTTCTGATCTTTTGCAATATTTTTTTGCATTTTGTACACAAACTTTTATATCAATTATTTCTAGAGTATTTCAGAACTCTTTCAAAGGTATGACCTAGTTTTATAAAACATGTTTCTCAGTGTAAAGGAGATTTGGAGGGCACACATTTAAGGGACAAAAATTCTGATTGATTTAATTGAAGTTTATCTTTCATGATTCACTATGGCCATTGTTACTGCCATTGTTCCCAGTAACAACAATCTCTGTGGCTTGTGTGAATGGGTCACTGCCCAATTTAAAAGTGTTTTGGCCTGACCACTGGCCTGTGCTTGGTTTGCACAATCACAATGTGTGTTAGATTCCGTTTGTGACTGTGGGCATTGAGACTAGTGGAGTTAAGTGATTTGGTTGCATATGGGTTTGTGTAAGAACAAGGACTTCTGATTGGTTTGCTCTTTTTTCCAATAAACCCTGGGAACAAAATGACAATGATCATGAACAATGTGTACTATACTGGTGGCAGGAAAAGCATGTCCCTGCAAGACTGGACATGGGCATCCAGGCCCCAGACTGATTTCTTTTTGTTGTTGTGGCATCTAAATCAAGTCATTTCATTCCATGGGCTTCAGGTTAGTTCCCTGAGAAGTGAGTAGGCTGGATAAAGCTTCGCTAAGTTCTTCCCTGCCCTATCACTCTAAGTCCAGAAAAAAAAAAAAAAAAGCTACATTGAGTGTATCAGAGACATACTTCTTTCTTTCTCCAGTCAGTGCACAATTTGGGAAGTGCAGGAAGAACAGAAAAAATCTAGAGCCCCCAGTGAAACCATCAATGACACAGTTCCATTTACCTTCCATGCCAGCCACATTTCTCAGGAATCCTGATGTGCTGGTTCCTGAGAAGCATGGTTGCTAAGCAGCAGGTTTTATGTGGTTGGAGTCTACAAAAACCAGACTTGCAGACATTGGAAGGCATCTGATTGTAAGTCCACAGAAGGGCTCAAGGGCCCTGAGGTCACAAGGTGAAGCAGACACAGGATGGGTGACTCTGTCTACTGCCATTCCTTTTTTTTTCTTTGAGAGCTATAGTACATCTTTTCTCTCTCCATGAACTACCTCAAACCCATCTTTTAACTTAGATTAAGTTCAAGATGGTTTTGCTAAACTACACACACACATACATACACACACACGTAGATTCAGGCTAGTATGACTTTTGCTGTGTCACATAGATTTAGATAT
The DNA here is from genome assembly GCA_004027875.1 of Aplodontia rufa. Taxonomy (NCBI): domain Eukaryota; kingdom Metazoa; phylum Chordata; class Mammalia; order Rodentia; family Aplodontiidae; genus Aplodontia; species Aplodontia rufa. The sequence goes on from PVKS010009828.1 coordinate 13,823, forward strand.
ATTGTGCCTCTATTATAATCTGTTTCAAGAATTTTATTTTTAAAAAATGTTTTAATAAGGAGTTTTTATACAAACATAAATGCATATAAAGTAACAATATGAAATGCATTCGATCCTAATCCAGAGTCACCCCCATATTGTCCACAACCCAGTCTCTTGATTCTTCTATATTTTCTCCCAATACAAGTTAAATGTATATATGGACATTTATATATATGATTATATATATGATTGTAAATATTCCAGAGAAAATGATTGCATAAGTATTATTTGGCTTCTCAGGGGGAGTAAAGACTATGTTATGTTGTTGATTATCTCCCTAGATCCCTCCCTATAATCCCTCCCTCTCTCCTCCTCTACATATCTATAATTCCCCTAGATTAAATGTTGCTACCCGTTTGGTGGGTCTAGTACAAGAGATACACTATGTTTCACCCAAGCCTGGGTTTTGCTCTAGATTCCACAAATGAGGGAAAACATTTGACCTTTGATTCTTTGGTTTTAGCTAATTTTGCTCAGCATGATTTCTTCCATTGCTATCCATTTCCCTTCAAAGGCCATAACGTTTCTAATAGCTGAGTAGAACTCCATTGTATATATATACCAAATCTTTTGGATCCATTCATCCAGTGAGGTGCATTTGGGTTGATTCCATAATTTGGCTATTGCAAATTGAGTTGCTATGAACATTAATTTTGCTGTGTTGCTGTAATGTGCTGATTCTAACTCCTCTGGGAAAATAACCAGAGAGGGATAACTGGGTCACATAGTAGATCCATTCCTAATTTTTTGAGAAGTCTCCACCCTGCTTTCCACAGTTGTACCAGTCTGCAGTTCCACCAACAGTGTGCTAGTGATCCTGTCTCCCTGCAACTCCTCCAGCATCTATTACTATTTATATTCTTTCTTTGCCAATCTGACTGGAATGGGGTGATATCTTAATGTAGTTTTGATTTGCATTTCTCTGATTACTAGTGATTTAGAACACTTTCTCATGTATTCATTGACTTGCTCAATTTCCTCTGTTGAGAAGTTACTGTTTAGCTCTCTAGCCTATGTATTGATAGGGTTTTTTTGTGCTTTTGATACTAAGTTTTTGAGTTCTTTGTAAATTTTGGATATTAGTCCCCTGTGAGCGAAATCACAGGCCATGATTATTTCCCAGTCTGTAGGTTCTCTCTTGACAGTTTTGACCAATTCCTTGGCTGAACAAAAGCTTTTTAGTTTAATGGCATCCCACTCATTTAATTCTTGACTTTAATTCTTTTGCTTCTGGAGTCTTGTTGAGAAATTCATTGCATACTCCTATATCCTGTAGTGTTGGTCCTAATTTTTCTTCTAGCAGTGGTATGGTAGCTGGTTTAATTTCTAGTTTCTTGATCCATTTTTATTTGATTTTTGTACAAGGTGAGAGGTAAGGATCTAATTTCAACTTTCTGCAAGTGTCTGTCCAGTTTGTCCAGCAACATTTTTGAATAGGTTGTCTTTCTTCCATGTTATATTTTGACCCACTTTGTCAAATATCAGATGTTTAAGCATTGGTGTGTTTTTCTCAGTCTTTTATTCTATTCCATTGGTCTGCATTCCTATTTTGATACCAATACCTTGGTCTTCCTGTTACTACAGCTCTACAATATAATTTTAGATATGGGGTTGTGAAACCTCCGGTTTCATCTTTCTTGCTTAGTAATGTTTTGCCTATTCTGAGTTTCTTGTTGTTCAAAATGAATTTGAGAATTGCTTTTTCTATATCTGTAAAGAATGATACTGGTGTCTTGATGGGGATTGCCTTTAATCTATATAGTGCTTTTGGCAGAATGGCTATTTTAATTACATTAATTCTGCCTAAGACTTGAGGCCTTTTAAAGCTGATAATATATAAGAAAATAATTGTTTAATTAGGAATTCATTTATTACTGCCAAGTAACCATTCTATTTAAACTGTGTGACATAGCTTTTTAGAGAGAGAATTAAAACAATGTTAAGAATTTTACTGGATCTGATGAAAACTTAAAGATTTATTGTAGAGTAATAAAGGGCCCTAATTAGAATTTGGTTTATGGGCCTGTAAGTCCATTTTAAAGAGGGTCCGGCAGTGAATTTGAGGGAAAGGTGATCTAGTTGGAGCCTTAGTAAGTGCTCTGGAGCAGCGCTAAGGTGGGTTTGGACTAATACTAAGCCAGTGCCTGTCCTGTCTGTATCCCCATATCATCCCCACTTGGACCTGTCATTGAGGGTTTGCTTCTCCCTTCTCCATGTCCATCTTTGTCAAAGTCACCCTTGGTCCTTGTGTGGATTAGTCTAGTAGGCTCCTAACTACTTCTCTCATCCACTTTTGCACCAGCAGCCCATTCTCCACCACCTATGTCCCTTAGGATAAAGTCCCAGTACTGGGTGCCACTCTGTGGGTGTGACCCCTCCTGGCTTCTATCTGCTCTTCTCCCACAAGCCCCCCAGGCACCAGCATACCAATCTCTTAGTGTCTGGGAGAGATCTTGTTCTCCCTGCTCAGGGCATCTATTTGTGCTTTTCTTCTGCTTTAGATACCTGTGGTCTTCTGCTCCCACTTGCCCCCTTGAAGTGGTTGTTTTTTGTGCATCCCACAGATCTCAGCTCAGTCAGTAATCTTCACAGAAGCCTTCTCTGAAAACCTGCCAAGATTACATCTCTCTCTGCATCCTCTCAGCCCAGAGCACTTCTTTTGTAGCATACAGCTCTTGTAATTTTACATTTATCTCCCTGCTTTATATTTTTAATCAATGTTGAAAGAACTATTAAGAATATACTTCAATATGAAAATAGTAACCCAAAAGGAAAGAGAGGAAAAGAGGAAACTTATATAAACTGGTAATTATATACATAAATCTAAGAAAGTATTGAGTATAACCACCATATTCACTACAGGTGCTATTACCACATGTAAAGGATTTTAGAAAAGCTAAATTTAGAACACTGGGCACCAATAGAATGGGAGATATTAGGGTATGATTCTAGGCAAAGCCTTTTAAGGTCCTTATTTTGTTAGGAGGTTAATGATTAGCTTTAAACTTTTCGAAAGTACAGGCAAGTTAATATTAAAGAGCAACCTTTGCAAGAACAGAATATAGCACTGATATAACTTTGCAACTGATAGGAATAAAAGGGAGAAAAAAATTTCACTCACACAATGGAGAATGGAAAAGAGAAGATAAAAGAAATAAAAATCATGGTAATATAAAAGCCCAATACAATGGGTGAACCTTGATTAAATCCTTATTTGAAAAAAAGTAATTGGAGATATTTTGGGGACCATAAGGAAATTTGAATATGAACTTAATATTAGATAATATTAGGGAATTCTAATTTTTCTTAAGTGTTAAAATGATACTTTAGACATGTAGGAAAATGCTCTCAGATGATAAAGAGGATTTTAAGGGATGATTTCTGAAATATTTTAAAATGACATATTATCTGCAACTTACCTTCAGAAGATGGCCATGACAATCAAATGAGAGAACATAAGGTCAAAGTGCCCTATACACTGGAAATGGTAAGCAGCCCTGTGTTATCATTCATTGCATTAGTTGATTTGCAGATGCCATTCCCATTAGCTGCAGATGGCTGTCAGTCCTGTAAAGTCCCTGACTGTAAAGTCCTACATGCTACATAACAATAAAGCAAAAGAGAAAATTCTATTATGGTCCTCCTCCTGAGAGAAGCCTTCCTTAATCAAGTCATCTCCCTGCTCTGAAGCAGGTATTTGTGAACCATTTGGGTAGCTTAGACAAAGAGTATAATCGTGGTAGTTGTAGTACCATTGCACTGGATTGACGGAAAAGGGCAGCGTTTAGTACTGTGAGCCCTAGAGCAGATGTCAGAGTTTGAGCTCCAGCAACTCCATTCATCAGTCAGTGACCTTGAACAAGTTACATAATTTCTCTGTGCCTCAGTTTTCACTTATGAAAAGTAGTGATGATGATAGTAGAATCCACCTCACAGGATGTTATATAGATTTCATCCACTAATGCACGTAAGAGACTCGTGACATGCCATGATTTTTTTCTTAATGGGGGTATTTAGAATGTTGTCTGGAACATAGTAGACACTGTATAAATGGCGGATCATTTATGCATAATACATTTTGTAATTACATAGAGCTTCAGGCTTGTAAAGGTTTTTGTGGTTATTATGACTTTTATTATTTCACTTTACGCTTTCTTTTCTGATATTTGTAAGGAAAGGCAGGTATGAGCTCCGGTTTTCAATGAGAAATATAAGGCATTTTATGGTTAAATCACTTATTCCTGGTCACCAATTTGGCAACTGTCAAGCAAAATCATCTGATTCTTGAGAATTTAATTCCTACCCCAGAATGGAAAGGACAATGAATTGGTCATGTCCAGTGATGAATTTTCTCTCATTTCTAATAGCAGTTTGTATTTCTTGGCTGGTGGTCATTCTCAGAGTACATTACCAGGGAATAAAACCACTTAGAGTCAGCAACCTCCTACTCAAAAGTGCCAATGGAAAGGTTTAATATGCTTAGAGCAACAGAACTAAACATCAAAGGTTGGTTTGTGTTAGAATTTCCAGGTGAATGTTCATTCAGTCCTGTGGTAGTTACAGGCATTTACAACAGGGTTGTGACCTAGTGAGTCAGATTAGGGATTAAAGTGAGGACTGATGCCGCTACTTCTGAAGGCAGTCATTTTGTATTTTATGCATAAATCATCTAATTATTTCTGGAAATTCCTGGTATCCATTAAAAATATCACTTGGTTCTACAAAAGCACATTAATATGAACAACTGGAGAGCAATCTCAAATCAAGCAATACTGCCATTTAGATGCCACCTATTAAACAAAGGAAAATTTCATTGCCCTATTGCAACCATCTTTCTTGGTTTATGATTACTATTACTACTATTATTATCAATAATTAAAAAGTATGAGTATAGCATTTTTCAGTTTTTAAAAGCGTCTTTGCATAAATATTTGCACTCTATCAGATGCGTACAATCACACTTTCTATAGATTAGATCAGGTGTTAACAAATTTTTTTCTTCTGCAAAAGGTTAAGTGGTAAATATTTTGACATTGAATACTGTATGGCCTCTTGTGGGGGCATCATTTGTCCTCGCCACCTCAGGCTTCCGTCCCTGAGGGCAGGCGGGACAATCCGGACCAGCTGGATTGTTCCTGGGAGCCGATCTGGAGGTGAGTGCCGACAGCTGGAACCTGGGTCCCCACCTCAGGCAACCACACGCAGTTGATGGCAGCTCAGAATCCGTTTTATTATCCAGGCACACAGGTATTTATAGGGAGGGGAGAAGCCAAGGAATCAATAATCCTTCTAAGGGAGTTGCCAGGGTTATGCAGATTTTGAGTACAGATAAACAACTGGGGAACAGCCTGTGGTTAGCACATTCTAACCCACCCTAATCTTTATTTTGCATAACAATTAGGAAGCTTAACAAAGCAGAACCCAGCAGCCCTTCCTGAAGGAACTTATAGAAAGAGTAATAAGATCACTCTAGGGCAGCCGATGAAATGGGGGTGAAGGCTAGACCCCAACAGCCTCTATATTAACTGTTCCTCAATTTTGCCTTTGTAGTATCAAAGGAGCCATATACAACTGGTAAATGAATGAGTGTGCCAATAAAAGTTTATTTATATAAACAAGTGCTCACTGGATTTGGCTTGTGTAGTTTGTCAAATACTGAGTTGGAGTGAGCAGTCTTTATCATTCCTCCTTCTACAGCAGTGTATTCTGAGGCCAAAGGGTTATGTTTTTTTTCCCAAAGCCTCAAAGTAAGTTAGTGAAAAAATGAGGACATGCCAGCTAACTTTTTGTCTGGTCTTTCTCTATTGAACCCAGGTGGCCAATTCACAAGTATAGTGTAATCTCCAGGAATCATGCTGTGTATCAGGAAGGGTACAACGCTTTGTAGCTCCAGATTGTCTTTTTTTAAAGAGAGAGGGAGAGGGAGAGAGGGGGAGGGAAAGAATAAGTGAGAATTAAATATTTTTATCTGATTTTTAGTTTTCCTTTATTTATTTGTGTACTCAGTACTGGGGATTGAACTTGGGACCTAGAGCACGTCAGGCAAGCACTCTACCACTGAGCCGCCTCTCTGGCCCAGATTGACTCTTATTTAGCTGTGTGACCTTAATCAAGTCACTTCAACCCCCTTAGCCTCAGTCAGCTTATTTAAAGAGTGAGGAAGTTACATGAGGACTCTCAAAGTCCCTTCTGGATTTAAAATGCTGTGTTAAGATCAGCGATGGGAAAGATATTGTATTGTGAAGTGCTTCAAGTCAATCAATTATTAAAAATATTGAACTTTTAATAATAAGTTATTATGAGTCAACTAACAAATATTTACTGAGTCAATCATGCTGTGAAAAGTTGGAAGAAATCTATGACCTTTTTTTTGTCCCATTTTTGAGCCCCGTGAACACCTCTTATAAAGCAGATAAATATTCATGATCATTCACTCAGGTCTTTTAAGTTCCCCAGAAGAAAATTGGGCAATTCTTCCCCCGATTGGTGGTGTACAGGAGTAAGAACGTCAGTAATTCCATTCCCGAAGATCCTAAGGGAAGAAGTGATTTTCCTCAATCCTTCCTAGCTCATTTTCTCAAAAAGAGGCAGTTTAGAAGGTACTTTGGCAATTAAAGCCAGTTCTTCTTTTTTGGTAATTAGAGCCAGTCACCAAAGGTACTTAGTTTGTAGTGTGTGGGGTTGACTGGTTTATTAAACTGTGTGTTTCACTATGAAGTTCTCTAATCTGCATATCCCCTTATGCCCACCAGGCCTCTGAGATGATGTTAAGGCAGCCAAATGGAAGACATAATTGGAGCATTATGCTGTGGAAGGTGCTGTCAGTATCCCCCCAAGGAAAGGGTCTGGGAACTTTCAAGACTAACAGGCTGGGATACAACCCATTTAACCAATGCTCTATACAACTAAAGGAATGCCCACTTGCTCTGTGTTTGCTAATGGTGAATCTAACACTTGTTGAACACTTCCTGAAGGTCAATCCTTGTTATAATTTTTAATTTTCTATATATTATTCTCTCTAACCTCCTGATGTTCTTGTATTTTTATCCTCCCCGTACATATGAGAAGGAGGCTGGGTCTCACTGAGCCAAACTGCACAATAAGGTTTTGATAGAGAGTAGTATTGTCATTGTTGGGCTTTTAGGATTAATCACTAAGCAAGTTCATGTTCTGGCGGATGCATTCCCTGGTTGCCATGGAGATGGTGGGGGCCTATGGAGGAGAGAGATGGGTTATACTAGCAGGTTATCCATCAGAGGCTCAGAGAGCAAAGGCTTTACTAACCTTATCTGGCACACTCCATTCCTTCTTTCTTTATAACACAGCTTCCATTTGGGCATTAGAAGTGGCATGGAAAGCTGGAGGCCTGGTGAAAGTTGGGTCACAGTCTCCCCCAGCCTTTGTATCTTCCATGATAGAGAAGCGTTGTTTCCAGTTGGCATGTTCTGGGTCCTGAGGTTAGAAGGCTTCTACCAAGGCCAAACAAGTCCCAGCAAAGGCTCCGTGTCATCTGAGATGAGTTGGGAATGAAGTGCCCTTGGAGGAGATAAGGAAAATTTGACCTCTGGAAGATGGTTGAAATGAAACACCTTATAATATACGGAGACATATTGTAGTGTAGAGTAAAAATTAGGTAATGGGAGCAGCATGTTTATAATGGAAAAATTACAGATCTCTATAATCCTCAATTACTTCACACATAAAGTGAAAAGACCAAAGATCTACCTTTTTTTTTGGGCAGTGTCAAATGGGAAATGCTTGGGATGGGGCTCATAGACACAATTCATCCGTAGCTGATGCCAAGAGGCGGTAAAGTGTAGTTGCTATGGAAGGTAGGACTCATACCAACTGTGTGACTCTGTGCCTCAGTTTTCACATCTGTAAAATGGGGGAAACTGAGATTACCCCTGTGCTACTTAAAACAAACTAGAAAGCACGTGCAAAGCATGCCTTTGGCATAGTGAGCCCTGTCTGCTCCATGTCACCACCATCATCAGCACCATTACTATTATTGCATTAAAAAAGCGTTTTCCCTTACTAGTGAGCTTTAGCCCCCCAAACCTAAGATTTGTAATAACAAGATCTTTTATTTAAGTGTTTAAAAAGTTTTAAAGTAAAAGACTATTGCTGGATAGGCAGAGTCTCTTCTACCAACCGAAGTCCAATGTCCCCCACAAACAACTCCCCCTGCTCCACTGTCTCTCTGGCTTCCAGATCAGTGGCTGTGCTTCTTCACTGTCACCCCTGCTCTCTGATGTCCTGCTTTGAAGCTCACACAATCACACAAAACTCCCAGATGGGAGGACTGTCTGGTCATGGCATCTCATTCATTTGTTGTAATAACCATTTTAAAAAATTCATAAAAGCACCTGAATTATTAACTGTTTTTAATTTTATTATTTAGTTTTTCTTGTGGCTTTCATTGTTCTGATACTTTGTTGTGTACATGGTGCTGGAGTTCGAACCCACATCCTTGTGCATGCCAGGCAGGCACTGTAAACACAGAGCCAATGTTCCAGCCCCTACTAACTGTTTTTAATGTGATATTTGATGGCAAAAGTCATATATGTGTGGAGGATTGAGAGTTCTAAGAAAAAGCTGAATAATTTGTTAAGATTACACTGTCAAGATTCCATTTTCTCAGAGCCCTCTCTGTGCCTTGGTTTCAGCTGCACAGGCTGTCATGGAGATGGGGATTTATTGTCCCTCTAATTGCAACATGACAGGTAGTTTTATCGGAAGTATAGCTGTAGTGCCCACTTTTTTGGAACAGTGCAAAATCCATGGTATCACTTATGTGGGTGATTGCATGATAAAGAGAATGGTTTGAAACAAAGAGATCAGAGAAAATCAGGCTTCATGGATCCTTGAGGCACTGTTCAGACGTTTAAAAACATATAGCAACCAGTTTTTCATTTATTGAGGGTAGACAGAAAGTGTCCTCTTTGCAGGGAATGGGAGTTTGACTTCTTATGTGCAATTTCCCGCATTTTGGGTTCTCATGCATTAAATATAGGGCATGGGATATTCACTCTGTATGGCTTTTTCAAGGTCTCCGAATGGTTTCCCTTTATTACCTCAGACATTTCACACATGGGCTGGGGGTGGAGTCCTTATCTAGCATGTGTGAGGCCCTGGGTTTGATTCCCAGTACTGCAAACAAACAAAAGCTCTCTTGAGGGAGCACGCGCGAGCGCGCGCACACACACACACACACACACACACACACACACACACACACAGTTTATTAGAGACAGATAATGATCTAGGTCCAGGGCATGCAGTTAGTCCTGCCTTTTCTTCTTACTTAACTACTTGTTTACTGTAAGGCAGCACAGTTGATCTGCATTTACTTGAACATGTTCATTTGGGTTCATTGTCTTTTATTTTTAAAATAATTTTTTTTAGAGAGAGGGACAGCGAGAGAGAGAGAGAGAGAGAGAGAGAGAGAGGAGAGGATCAATTTCATTTAGTCTATTTAGTTTTTCATGTGGCTTTCGTTGCTCTGACACCTAGTTATGTACGTGGTGCTGGGGTTTGAATCTATATCCTCGCGCATGCCCGGCAAGTGCTGTAACTGCTGAGCCACTGCTCCAGCCCCATTGTCTTTTATTGAATGATCTTAAAGGGCACCTGTTTTGTGCTAGGTCTTGAGGGCCATACTCAGGAAACATAAGATATATCTCAGGGTACATTAGAAAAGCATTAAAGAATTAAGACTTCTATTTATGAAAATTAGAGGACAAAACAAACTCTGTAACATCAGGCATGAATGGAATATAATCAGCTGTGACAGCGGCCAGTAGAACTGCGCTATTCTGAATGGAGACTTCAGTACAGGTTCTTGGGCTTGAATCCCAGTTACTCCCCTATCTATCCAGCTGCGTGGCCTCTGAAGTCATGGGAGAGGTCACAAGGATGGCAAATCCCATATGTGTACTCAGGAAAAGACTAAGAGAAAGTGGTATTTCAGCTGAAACATCTTTACCAAAGATCATGTGGATGGGAAATAGGGACATGAAAAGATGTTCAACATCATTAGTTATTAAGGAAATGTGAATTTAAACTCCAATGAGATGTTAACCTATTAGAACTGATGAAATAGAACAGTGATGGCCATATTGAGTGTTGCTGAGGATGTGGGGGATTAGGAAGTCTCATTTGTTGCTGTTGGCAACATAAAATGGCACATATATGTTTGAAAATGGCTTGGCAGTTTTAAAAAAATAATAAACATATGTTTATCATAGGATTCATCCATTCCACTCCTAGGTATGAAAGCATCTGGCCACAATTAGTCTTTAACACAAATATCCTCAGCAATTTCATTTATGGCATCCCCAAACTGGAAACAATATGGATGTCCATTATCAGATGACTGGATAAACAAATTTTGTTACAACCATACAGTGCAATATTTAGCAATTAAAAGGAATGGACTACTGAGACATTCTATAACCTGGATAAACTAAAAATAATTATAATTTGAAAGAAGCCAGACAAAAAGAGTATATTCTGCACAATTCCACTTGTAAGGTGTGCTAGAAAATGCAACTAATCCCAGTGACAAAAAGTAGCCTAGTGTGAGGCTGGTGATAGGAATGGTGGGGCAGGAAGGAGAGGGAATTAAAAAGGCTCCAGGAGACTCTGGGGAGTGATGGATGTGCTCCTTATCTTGACTATGTGTGGTTTCATAGGTGTGTACATTTATTAAAACTTTTAAAATTTATATCAACTATATTTCAATAAATTTGTTAATATAATGAAGGAACAAGATGGAAGGTAGTGGCTCATAAAGCAGCCTCCATTCCAATTTTATAGTAATAAATTTGGCATAGAAATCAATATTATGTTTATTTAGTGCTTTTTTTTTTTTTTTTTTTTGGGTACCAGGGATTGAATGCAGGGATGCTTAACCACTGAGCAAGTCCCCAGCCCTTTTTAATTTTTTTTTTTTTTAAAGAGAGAGGGACAGTGAGAGAGACAGAGAAAGAGAGAAACAACTTTATTTAGTTTTTCACATGGCCTTAGTTGCTGCAACACTCAGTTACGTACGTGGTGCTGGGGTTTGAACCCGGGTCCTCGTGCTTGCCAGGCAAGCGCTGAAACCACTGAGCCACCAATCCAGCCCCGCCCTTCTTAATTTTTGAGACAGGATCTCATTAAGTTGCTGAGGCTGATTTCTCTTGCAATCCTCCTGGCTCAACCTCCTGAGCTGCTGGGACTACAGATGTGTGCTAACCCACCTGGTTGGCTCTTGTTTTGAACTCTGTTATCAGTTGGCTGGAGCTGAGTGGGTGGGTGGTTTGTGTGATTAGCACTACTAACACTTCAAGGAGGTTTACTGGATCTTTCAGCTTCAAAATGGTTATGTTCATAAACTTTATGTTCTTAAAATAGTATGGACTAGCAGCTTTTTGGCTCCTTTTCCACTAGAGATTCACAAGCATTAATTCAGGATATTATTTGGCAGGGAAGCCAATGAGAATAGTAGTGTTAATTCTGGAGCAGAGGAGAGCATTTACCTGGTCCAACCTCCTCATTTTATAGATATAAAACTAGAAAACATTATTTTGCCTTTCTGGTTCTGAGGCACACAGCTGTTTGTAGCCGTGTTACAAAAAAAAAAAAATCCCAAATATCTCTATTTTTAGTCCAGTCTTTGGTGCAATTGTTAAAACTTATTCTCATGGGTCAAATGGATCTGGACTAAAAATCTGTCTCAAGCACTTGAAGTTGTTTTTGTGACCTTAGTCACTATTATAATTCCTTTTTTCACTTTAATAAGTTTAAAAAATGTTTAAATTGACAAACACAATTATGTATGTTTATGGTATAAGCATGATTTTTAAGAATTTTTTTTGAGAGAGAGAATCAACTTTGAGTTTTTCACATGAATTTTGTTGCTTCAACACTTAGCTGTGTACATGGGTGCTGGAGTTTTGAACCCGTGTACTTGCGCATGCCAGGCAAGCACCTTAACCACCAAGCCACAGCTCCTGCCCCAAAACTTAGCTGTGTACGTGGGTGCTGGGATTTGAACCTATTTACTTGTGCATTCCAGGCAAGTGCCATAATCACTGAGCCACCACTCCAGCCCCTGATTTAAAAAAAAAAAAAAAAATATATATATATATATATATATATATTTAAAAATGAATGCTTAAATCAAGCTAATTTACATATCCATGACTTCACATGTATTGTTATTATTTTTTGTGTGGTGAGAACGCTTATGATATACTCTCCTGGCAATTTCAAAGCATATGACATTGTTATTAACCATAGTCATAATATCGTACAGTAGATCTCTTGAATTTATTCCTTCTAACTGAAATTTTGTAGCATTTGAGCAATATCTCCCAATTCCTGCCTTGGCCACCCTCAGTCCCTACTAATAACCATTTTGTTTTCTGCTTCTATGAGTTTGACTTTTATTTTTTTATTTTTATTTTTTTTAAAGAGAGAGGGACAGTGAGAGAGACAGAGAAAGGGAGAAACAACTTTATTTAGTTTTTCACATGGCCTTAGTTGCTCCAACACTTAGTTGTGTACATGGTGCTGGGGTTTGAACCCAGGTCCTCGTGCTTGCCAGGCAAGCGCTGAAATCACTGAGCCACTGCTCCAGCCCCAGAGTTTGACTTTTAAATTTCATGTATTAAAGCATGAGATATTTGTCTTTCTGTGTCTGGTTTATTTTACTAACCTATTGTCCTCCCCGCTTCATCTACATTGTTGGAAATGACAGAATTTCCTTCTTTTTAAGGCTGAGTAGTATTTTACCATGCATGTACAGCACATTTCCTTTACCCATTCAGCCACTGATGGACATTTATGTTGATCCCTCATCTTAGTTTTTGTGACTAATGCTGCAACAAGCAGGGGCATTCAGCTGTCTCTTTAGCATGCTGACCTCGCTTCCTTTGGATATGCTCACAGAAGTGGGTTCACTGGATCATATGAAAGAAATGAAGAATGAAAAAAGTTCTAGTGGAAGTAATATTGAGGGAAATTCTCAGAGTTGAGAGGGCTTTCTGGAAGCAGAGCTTATGCATGATTCTAGCAGCTGCCTGGAATGTAAACTTGGGGCACCTCTACCCTTCCACTACAGGCATCTGAAATGATGTAAAGGACCAGACATTTACATTGTACCCAAAGGCTCCAGATGGAAAGAGGTCATTGACCTCTCGTTTTATGGACAATTCCATTTTGTTTATATATTATTTTCTTTTTCTTCTGTTGGTCACATAGTTCTTATTCCTTTTCAACATTTAAGCTCCTTCTTTTCTTGTCTTCCTCAGAACAGCGATTCAGAGCTGTCTGAAGCCATATCTTCCAAATTGAAATTCCTAAGAGCCCCAAACAAACTCCTTTTATTTTTACAGTTGAAGAACTTAAGTGGATGAACATATGGTAGTTACATTTTCTTTCTTTTTTTTTATATATTGTTTTCTATAATGACTGAGCTAATTTATATTTCCACTAACAGTTTATCAGTGTTCCCTCTTTATCTTTTCTCCTAAACTTATCTCTTGTCTTTTTGATAATAGTCTAACAGGTGATATCACATTGTGTTTTAAATTTGTGTGTTTTTAGTTGTTTTTTTTTTCCGTATACAGGTTGGCCATTTGTATATGTTTTCTTTTGAGAAATGTCTGTTTAACAGTCTTTTGCCCACTTTAAATCAGGTTATTTGTGTTCTTGCTGTTGAGTTGAGTTCCTTATATGTTTTGGATATTAACCTTTTTCAGATGCAAATGGTTTGCAAAAATTTTCTCCTATTCAGCATGTTGTCTCTTCATTCTGTTGATTATTTATTCTGCTGTGAAGAAACTTCTTAGTTTGGTGCGATCTAATTTAAAAAGAGGGCTTCTCCCCTTTTTCTTTTATTGCCTGTGCTTTTCGGGGCCTGTTATTATAATTTCTATTAAACAGATTTATAAACTGGGGTTCAGAGCATTTGCATTATTTGAACAATCTATGGGACTGCTATAATGATCAAATGAGATTATATTGAAAAACCCTTGGGGTAGTGCAAGGGACCACAGTACAGAGCACTTGATAAATGAGGGCTACTATCACTAATATGATTACCATTTTATTCCTGTTGTGCCATGGCACCAGCTGCTCCTTCCTCCTGCTTCCTTCCTAGGCACACCTTGGAGCCTGCTTTTTCAGCCCGCTTTCCACCTTTGAGCAGCAGTTACTCCCTTTATGAAGTCTTTCCCATGTGCACCCCCACATTATCTCCTGAGCGCCTATACTTCCTGGGAGGTTTGTGAGTTTTGCTCATTAGATGCTAAGTTACTGCCACCAAAAAGTGACAAATGACACTTTGTAACCTTTTACCACCACAAAGCTGATGCAATAAAACAGAAAGGAGCTATAGAGCAGCAAGTTTTGTGGGATCATAAGGGATATATGTCTGCCTCAGGCAGTTTATCTAAGTGGCAAGATTCAGTGAATTAATGTTTAAGGACGTAGACACCCTCAGTTAATGAAGTGAAGTATTTAGGAACAGAGATCTGTCACCATTGCTTGCCATGTAAAACAGTGGATTTGTTATTTGTGAATGCAACGGCATTACCAGAAACATTTGCTCATATAAACGTTACCCAGAGCAGCGATTTTGTTAATAAAGATAAAGGCCTTATGTTGGCTGTCAAATGTTCTTTCCCCTCCTGGAACCCTTCCGAACAGCTTTCTGCATGGGCCATGGCCTTCATCCCCGAAAGGACTTCATGAAGGCTATATATTCCCTTGCATTTCAGAGCCTTTGTGGCTGCTCTGAGCTGTGCCCCACGGCTCCCCCTGTGACAACCTGAGGTCTGAGTTCCTGTGATTCTTGTGAGGCAGAAAATACAGAGGTAGGAATCCTGGATTACCAGAGCTAATACCAAGCTTTGCATTGCATTGGGAAAACCATCGGGTGCTCCCTGCATCTTCCCCCTCATCTTACAGCCAACCGTCTCTGGAGAGTGTTTTCCACTACTGTACCATCTAATTGTTCTTGCTAATATAATCAATTATCTGCACCTTCTGGAACAAATGGATATTTTCAGTCCTCCTTTACCTTGATCCACCAGCAAAATTTCCTGCTACTGACCAATTCCTGCTGTTCTTGGTCTCCATGGCCCCAAATAGCTCTAGTTTTCTTTATGTCTCTCTTACTAGCCCATTTTTGTTTTCAAACTCTTTCAGATTGATCTTCTCCTAATCTCAGTGGCAAAGTGTTGGTTGTCATTTGAGGGTCAGTCCCAAGTGATCTTTCCCGATAGTTTGCACTTGCCTTGAAGGATTTCACCCCGGGCTTCACTTGCCACCTGCGTGCTGGTGACCCACACTCCACCTCTCGGATCCCTTTACTTGATACCTTCTCAGGATATCAATCTTCTTCCCCAAACACCTTACCCGATGCACCACCATTCTGCATTTGATGAAGCGGAAACTTAGAAATCATTTTCAACAGCATCCTCCTGCACGGCATGTCGTGTTTGTCAACGGGTCATGTGTTTTTATATGTTAACTGTTAGGTGGTTCCAGGCAGCTGGGGGAGGTATCAGGCAGCCCACATGGATGTGAAAGGAATAATTAATCAGATGCTGGCAAACAAGCCCCAGTGGCGTCTCATAATCGCCTGATGACTGATGGGAGTTACCAGCCAATCTCTGAAGGACCTCTTCTGCCCACCCCAGGTAAAGTGATGGCCCAGCTGGGACTGGAGGGGTGTGCCACTGTCCTTACCCGTCCTCAATCTGGCCTGGGAGCTCCTGATCCAAATAAAAGCTTTGCTTAGGTGCTTTTGGATCTGGCTTTACGTTTGCTGCCAAAACATCCCTGTTTTTTCCTGATTTTTATGTTAAAAATTGCTAAAACCTGACTCCCTCTGTCTGTCTGCAGCCCCTTTCAGAGCCTGGCATTTAGAGGAACTCTATAAATATTTAATGAGCAAATGAAGTGTCACCGATGAAACCCTAGACCAGGCCACCACTGTGCTCCGGTCAGAACAGCTACCAGAGTATCTGAATATAGAGCTTGCCAATCTGTTTTTCCTTTTTCTCTCTCAGTGTTTATTAATTATGCAGAATAATTTATCTCACTCTGGCCTGTTTGTACACTGCATACAACACAGTTCAATCATTTGCACCCCATAACCCTCCTTATTTTCCACTCCCCTCTCCTTCAATCCCCTTTTTCTCTAACTTTCACAACGCTTTCCATCTCTAGATTATATGCATGAAAGAAAACATTATATATTTGTCTTTCTGAGTGTTATTTTGCTTAACAATATCATCTCTACTTGCATTCATCTTTTTGCAAAAGACATAATTTCATTCTTCTTTATGATTGAATAATGCTCCACTGTGTATATATACCATACTTTTTTTTAATCCATTCATCTGCTGATAGGCATCTAGGCTGATTCCATAACTTGGCTATTCCATAACTTGTGCTGTGATTGAAATGAGTGTGCAGGTGTCTCCTTAGAATGTTGACTTTAATTCCCTTCGGAATATACTGAGGAGTGGTATAACTGGAATTATATGATAGTTGTATTTTTTTTTTTTTAAAAGAGAGAGGGACAGTGAGAGAGACAGAGAAAGAGAGAAACAACTTTATTGAGTTTTTCACATGGCCTTAGCTGCTCCAACACTTAGTTGTGTACGTGGTGCTGGGGTTTGAACCCGGATCCTCGTGCTTGCCAGGCAAGCGCCAAAACCGCTGAGCCACCGCTCCAGCCCTGATAGTTGTATTTTTAATGTTCTTGGTAACCTCCATACAGATCTCCATAGCGGCAGTACTAATTTACATTCCCACCAATAGCTTTTTTTTTTTCCCCAGGGCTGAGGATCCAACTCAGGGCCTTGTGCGTGCTAGGCAAGTGCTCTGCCACTGAGCTAAATCCCGAACTCCTACCAATAGCTTTTAAGGATTCCTTTTCCCTTGCATTCTCAGCAGCATCTATTATTTGTATTATTTTAAAAATTTTTTAATTAGATGTATATAGAGTTACAATTGAGGGGGAAACATTATCAAACAATCAAGAACCAACGTATATATACTTAGTTATCCAGGGCTAATGCCAAATCATGGATGCCCAGCTTGGGTTTCTCCTGTTGCTGTTTCCCCCAGAAGAACTCCTGTGTTAAATGGATATCTCGTGGAGGACTGAGATCTGCTTCTGAGGTGGTTCCCCCATATTCCCACTCTCCAGTCTCCTAGGAGTTCTTCCTACACCCTCCCCCTCCCCATCCTCCTCCCTAGCCTCCTATTATTTGTGTTCTTGATGACTGCCATTCTGGCTGTGATGAGATGGGACCTCAACATAGTTTTGATTTGCATTTCCCTGTAGATCTTGCCTATCTTTCTTTCCTTCATTCAAAACAGTTGTCAATATTATAACCAAAGAGATTTATCCAAAGTAGCAAATCTGATCAAGTCATCCCTTTCTCTAGCTTAAAGCACTTTAATGGTTTCTCATTGCCCCTAGAAAAACAGCAAAAAAGTAACACAATCTGTAAGGGCCGTGTATTTGTTGGCTGCCTGTGTCTCCAGCCTCATCTTACATCATATTGTGCCTTCTCTCCTTGCTTCCAGCACACCAACCACACCACTCTGCTCTGTACCCCTTACAGGTGTCCCCTCCCTCCTGGTTGGCACCTTCTACCTGATCCACTTTCCTCTCCCTTTCCCCATCCCCTCCTGGTTACCTGGCACTCCTGTTCCAGGTCCTGGCTCATGCATCACTAATGTCCTCAAGATCTCTCACACTGACTACCCATGACACCATATACTGAGAGTCATAATTTATTTTAAAAAATGTGTGCAATTGAATAAGGTCTGTCTCCACCCAGGGTGCAGGCTCTGGCAGGATGGCAGAAAAAATATCTGGCTATGTTTCCTGCTGTTTCCTTGGAACCCAGCATAGTTGCTGCTCAATACTATCTGTTAGATGCAATGAATAATTGTAAACCAGAAGGCCTAGGGCCAGGTCTTGGCTTTGCTGTGGATAACAGCATGACGTTAGGGATAAAGAACTGTTGCTCAAGTCAAAGAAATTCTTACTTTCATTATTGAAATTTATGTGTACAATGCAAAAATCTTGCCCACTGGGGTACCCAATCCATTTGCTGATAAATTCTTTAAGTAGAAGTCTCAAGTTTTAGAAGCTTGGATCCAGGTAATTAGTAGCACTCAACTGCCTCGATCTAATTTCCTAAATTCCTTCCATTAGCTGCAGTGAATGCCCCAGGGTGCACATTGTACCTGATTGAGCTTTGTATTATGAACCTTTTCAGAAAGCGGCAGCAGCCCTGGGGCTGCAGAGATGCACTAAGGGCACAGCCGATCACACCCCGAGGCCCAGAGCTTGCCCTGGTTGCTCTGTGGATTGAGACACCAGTGAACCTGTTCCTCCCTCTTCCGAATCCTTTACTTGAGTAGCACTTAATTCTAGAACCAGTGGACCCATTGTAATTTATTGTAATTGGGGATAATTATGTGGGTCAAGCAATTACAACGCACTTTCACAGGCTTTGTCACATGTACCATTGTGATGACTCTGATTTATAGGTATTGCTTTTATTTCCTTTTTTATGTTAGGAAACTGAGATTAGAGAAGGCAAGTGATTGACATTCTGTGAACCCCCAAGTAAGCTTGGTTTCAAATGCAGCTTCTCTGACTCTAAAACTAGTGCTTTTGCTTTACAATATGATTTAACTTGTCCTATGTTTCCATGTTGTCTTGTCAACGGGACTGCTATGGAAACAGGGCCTGCCATGGTTTGGATAAGTGTCCCTAAAGGTTTCTGTGTTAAATGCCTGGTCCCCAGGGTTGGGAGGTAGTTATACCTTTAGGAGATGGACCCTAGTGGTAGGTCCTTAAGTCGCTGGGAGCATGCCCTTGAAGGGGATTGTGGGACCCTGGTCTCTTTCTCTTTTGTCTTGGCTCATGTGGTGAGGGGTTTTCTACCAGCGACTTCCACCATGATGTGCCATCTTGTCAGAGGCCTAAAGATGTGGGGACAGTTAATTATTGACTGAGACTCCAAAACTATGAGCTAAAATAATAAAATAAACCTTTTCTCTTTATAAGTTGATTATCGCAGGTACTTTGTTAGAGCAGTGGAAAGCTGACTAACACAACCTTTAAGAAGGTAAGTAAGGTTAAACGAGGGGTCCACATCCAACAGAACTGGTGTCCTATAGGAGGCAGAGATTTCAGATCACTCTCTTTCTGTTTCCTTCCCTCCTCTCTTCCTTTCCTCTCCCCCATCCTCACTTTCTCCCTGCATGCTCAGAGGAAAGGCCAAGTGAGGGCACCATGAGAAAGCTGATGTCTGTAAGCCAGGAGGAGAGCGCTCACCAGTTATCTACCCTGAAGGCATCTTGACCTTGGACTTCAGTCTCCAGAAGTGTAAGAAGATAAATTATTATTATCTAAGCCACACAGTCTGTGGTATTTTGTTATGGCAGCCCCCAAAGACTACGACAAATGCCAATTCAGAGGGGCAGGTGGATGTTGAGCTGCTGACAGGGCAAGGGGATCCAAAGACCCCATGTGAAAGGACACACAACCCTAGATAGAGTCTCCAGGGATCCCAGAGCACAGAATTGTGTTTCAGTCTATGGCGGAGATGGTTTCTGTACAGCTTTCTGTACGTTAAGAAAATATGAGATTAAACAACTGATAAAGAGAAAAGATCTATTTTGGTTCACAATTTTGGAGGTTCCTGTCCATGATTGGTTGCCCAACTCTTTGGGCCTGTGATGAGGCAGCACATCATGGTAGGCGTACATGGAAGAGAAGAGCCACTCAAGTCATGGCCAGAGAGAAAAACAAAGAGAGAGGATGTGGGTCCCACAAGTCCTCTCAAGGCATACCTTCAATGGCCTAAGAATTTACCTTTTCAAGGTTTCAACCACTTTCCAATATCACCAGGCTGGGCACCAAGCCTTCAGCACATGGTCCTTTGGGGAGACTTTAAGATCCAAATTGTAGCAGGGTCAAAAGGAGTTAACTGAATTCAAAAAGCAGCCTGATGTTCCTGGAGAACTCAAGCCCCTTACACTCTGTATCCTCCATATTCCAACATGTGGTACCCTAAATAGATAAGGGACAGAATTAAACTTTGGAAAATCATAAGGAATTTGGAAAACTAAGATCTGCCATTTGAAATTACTGAAACCAAAATTTCCTTGGATACATAACAGAAAGACCTATGGATGCTTCACTTACATTACTAGAGATAACACAGTTGGCTGTCAGGTGCATAGTCTAAATCTCTGTAAGCAGCAGTCAGCAGGACGTGAGGGCCCCTCTCTTCCTCCTGACCTTCTTCTTTCAGTGTGGCTTTCCCAGCAGAGATATGGTGTCTCTCAAGAGGGACAGCAGCCCAATCAGAAGGCTGCATAATTTTCGGTGGGTAACATCCTCCACCACTTGCAAGGCAGCCAAACAAAGAAATGAAAGATCCAGAATTCTTGGAGTGGTCAGAAGGTCTTCAGGTCCCAGGACTACCTCTGATTATATTTGCTGTGTTCGCTAATTTCACCTGTCAAAAACCATTACAGGTGGGAGAACAACCCTAGTGGGCTGACTCCCAGGAAGGGAATTGAAAGGCATTTTTCTGGGGCTGCACATGAAACTCACACCACTCATGCTGATGGGAAACTATGCATATTGTTATGGTTTGAACGTAAGGTGTCCCCCCAAACCTTATATGTGACAATTCAGGAAGGCTGAGGTGAAATGTTTGGGTCATGAGACCCTTAACCCAATCAGTGAGTTAATCCCCTTCGAGGAATTAACTGCAGCTGCAGGCTGGTCGGGTGTGGCTGGAGATGGGTTGTGGGGGCATGCCTTTTGGTATATATTTTGTATCTGGTGTTGAGTTTCCTCTCTGTTCCCTGGAGCCATGCCTTGACCCACTTCTCTTCTGCCCCGACGTTCAGCCTCACCTCCGGCCCTGAGGAATGGAGCTGGCCTTCTACCGACTAAGACAGACCTCTGAAACTGTGAGCCCCCAAATAGTCTTCTCCTCCTAAAATCGTTGCCAGATCTTTTAGTCACAGCAATGAAAAAGCTGATGAAAACACATATGTATGGGACTTCTCTGGGAGGAGAGACCCTGCTGGCTACAGGTGGGAATGTAATCTGCCTAATTCTCTACTGCTTTACATGAGGAAATCAGCTGACATTTAAAAAAATTTAACAGAAAATACAACTTCTGTTTTTATTTATTTTTATTTTTTTTAAAGAGAGAGGGACAGAGAGAGAGAGAAAGTGAATTTTATCTAGTTTTTCATGTGGCCTTCATTGTGTACTTGGTGCTGGGGTTTGAACTTGCGTACTCGTGCATGCCAGGCAAGTGCTGTTACCGCTGAGCCACTGCTCCAGCCCCTAATTTCTGTTTTTAAAATATTTTTTTAAAAGAGAGGGACAGTGAGAGAGAGAGAGAGAGAGAAAGAGAGAATCAATTTTTATTTAGTTTCTCATGTGGCCTTTGTTGCTCCAACACTTTGTTGTGTACATGGTGCTGGGGTTCGAACCCACTGACTTGAGCATGCAAGGCAAACACTGCAACTGCTAAGCCACTGCTCCAGCTCCCTTAAAGTAGTTTTTGACTTGCAGAAAAATTGCAAACATAGTGCAGAAAGTCTCCACATATCCTACAGCCAATGTCCCCCCTTAATAACTTCTTACTTAGAATGGGACATTTGTTGCAACCAATAAACACACATTCACACAGAGCTAAATACTAAATACCACAACTTTATTCAGATTTCCTTGGTTTCACTTCATGTCTTTTCTCTGATCCACGATTGCATTCTGGACATCGGATTATGTTTGGTTGTTGTATCTCTTTAGGATCTTCTTTGCTGGTCGGTGTTTTAGACTTTCCATGTTTTTGATGACTTGAAAGGTCCCTGAGGAATACTGGTCAGGAATTTTGTAGACTGTTTCTCCACTGGGTTTGATGTTTTTCTAGGGATTTGTCTTATAAAGTTACTGGTTCATCCTCCTTTTCCTAACGTATTCTGTGATGTTTGTCATTTTGCATAATGTACTGTTAAGGAATGAGGCGCTAGGCTCAGATCACGCAGGTGAAGTGGTTTAATTTTTACGAGCTGAATTCCTTTGTAATCCAGGACAGCCTGCTACTCGAGGGAAACCTGAAAGAGATGCTTTGGGAACTCCAGGACTCCTCTTACTTTGCGAACAGCCATGGTGCTTAGAAAAATGTTGAATAACTAGCTGAAGTTGAGATTTTCATTTTTATCTCCAAGCAATTCTTACTCCTATGCATGTGGTTCTTTAAATAAACACTCAGCATTAGTTTTATTTTGGGGTCAACATTTTTTTTTCCTGAGGTGTGTCTTTGTGTTGGCACGTTTATTAATATGCTAAATATTGGATATGGTTAGCACACTACTGCAGATTCTGTTCAGGGGAAATGGAGAATAAATGAAGCCCGTTATCAACTAATGTATCTCTGCCTGTCAGATGAACAAAAGCACTGTACTAACCGTGTCACCGAAATACATCACAGGTCAGGACATGCGTCAGAGAGGACAGTGGAGAGCAGTAAAGAAATCATGCAAAATGGGGACATTTCCCTAGTAACAGAGGATTTGTCTTTTGTAACATTTGTTTGTGGTGGAAGAAGTACAAACATGAGAAAAGAAGAATAAGCCTTTCAGTAGAATGATTGTTTGCACTGCCTTCGTGCTTATGCCTAAAATCAAAATACATTTGTAGATCATACTTCAAAACAGGGAAAGCATTTTCCTTTCTTTTTCTTCTTCTTTTTTAAAAAAGAATTTCAAATGTCACTGCCACAAAACAGCCTTTTTCCTGACATGAGCTAAATTTTCTACATATAACTCACTGTGAGGGAAAGGAAGGGCTCTTTAGAAAACATCTCAAGTTGTGGTTGTGCAAAGCCTGCTCTGTTATGTCCGTGCATTCAGTTCTTCCAAGTACTGAGTCTTCCCTCGCATTTGTTTTTAAATATGCATCAAGATGCTAAGATCTACAATTCACAGCGTAGGCTGAGCAATGTAGAAAATACTATTCTGCCAAAAGTCAAACATAGGTCAGTAAGCTATTTGCTACAAAGATACAGTAAATTTCCTGCCCTGCATATCAGCTGCATGCAAGAAGAAAAGGTGAATCTGGGCTGGAAGTCCACTGCAGAGGCACCCCTGGCAACCTGGCCAGGTGCCGCCTTGTGGCTAGAGCTTTTTTTCTGATCACTTTGGGCTGTAGGTAGTTATTGGGCTGGCTCATTTGAAGTGCCCTTTCTGGATCAATAGCGAGCCTTCCCAACTCCTTAGTCTGAGTGCAATTCCTCTTTATAAGCTCCCGCAACACCGTAAACTTCCTTATTATATTACACATAACCATTACAAATATGTATTTTTTACTGTGAGCATTTGATCATTTCTATCTCCTTTACTGCTCTCTAAGCTCCATGAAAGCATGAACTGTGTTGTTACGTTTGTGAGTAATTTCAGAAATCCATGCAACTGCAAAGCCAATGCCGGGAAACGGCAGCTACAGCAAAGCCAAAGGGAATCTGGTCTCTGGGAGCACTGCCCCCTCCTCCACCTCTTGATGGTTCAGGATGACTTAGCAATTCCTCGTGTACTTACATGTCAACAAGAACTTGCAGGAAATGCAGATTATGTGATATTGATGTGTACTTACATGTCAACAAGAACTTGCAGGAAATGCAGATTATGTGATTGTGATGCCGGTGAGGTGATGTGGATGTCGGGTTCGTGTTCGAGTCAAGAAGAATGAAACCGAGGGACACCAAGGCAAGCGTAGTAGACAAGTTTTATTATAGAAAGTAAAGCACAGGGAAAAGAGCAGACTTCCCCCAGAGTCGGGGAAGGGGACAGAGCCGATGAGGCAGTGAGCTTTGCCCTTTTTATATGACGTCCTCTCCTGGATCGGTCACTACTTCCCTGCCCCTTTACCTAGCACACAGGTTCGGGGAATTCTGGTGCAGTCTTTGATCCACGCCTTAGGCACCAAAAGAAACAATGTGGTTCTTTGCTCAGCAGCAGGGAGTGTCTGCATCTGTGCCCATCTTCTCAGACCCTCATTAGCATTGGGGATGTCTTTGTCTTCTCAGAAAAGATGATCTCCTTATCAACCCACATTGCTCTGCCTACACTGAATTGCCTTTTTCTGCCTCAATATCAGTTGGTAGTTTAGCTCTCAAAATCTAGGTTTTCCTTAGTTTTTCTTTCTCTTCTACTACTTTTCCTCACACCCTTTCCAAAGCATCCTTCTGGTTCTAGATTCCAGAGAAGATGGATAATATACATCAATTAACACATGCAGTGACATATCTGATTTCTTTTAACTTCTTGATTCAATTCACTTGCTGCATAAGGAGAACTGAATTACTATTTATGTAAAAATATTTTATCCACACTAGTGAGACATCCAAGTGAGAAATTCTGAAATTCTGACTTTATTCTCTCTCTCTTTTTTTTTTTTTTGAGAGAGAGGGACAGTGACAGAGAGAAAGAGAGAAACAATTTTTATTTAATTTTTCATGTGACTTTCGTTGCTCAGAGACATTGTTGTGTACATGGTGCTGGGGTTTGAACTTGTGTACTCATGCATGCCAGGTGAGCGCTATACCCACCAAGCCACTGCTCCAGCTCCTGACTTTACTCTTAATTTGCAAACAAATTGAATGCTTTAGTGCATTTGGGTTCCAATGTGCTATTTTCTCATAAATGATGACTCTCTCTAGGAAAAAAAGAAAACCTGCTTCAACTTCAATAAACTCCCATTACCTCACAGTTTTTTATGTTTAACGTCCTTGGGTATAATTATTGTAATACTGTACCACGCTGTGTAATAAAAGCAATTTCCTAAAAGTAAGAGAGAAATAGCCTAAGATAAATATGTGTGGTTGATCATAAGTTCAAAAAAATTTACTGATTGGACCCTCAGAAAGAATTAATGCTAGTCTCTTGCAGTGAGTTCTTGAGAAAATAAAGTTATGAATAAAGCAAGACTGACTCTGAAAAAACATTTACCGATTGGTATAAGAATCCAGAAACATAATGCACGTGCATGTGCATACACACACAGAGGCACTGGCCCTAAAACAATCTTTTATTTCTTACTGTTGTAAGTCTTGCCTCACTGGAAATCATACCCCTAATTTAATGTGGTGCACGCTGTAGAATTATAAACCAAGTTGAATTGATATTCTAAGTCATATTGGCATTAATTTGAAAAAACGAGGAGCCTCAAAGTTGGAATGGAGACACACAGACGAAACAGAATCTCAATCTCCTGGGTCTCTGAGCCTTCCTTGCTGGAAGATGTGACCTTCTTTTTTCAGGAGTGTAGCTTTGCCTTCCTTGAAGACTTTATCCTTTCCTTCTGTTAAATTCATTGTCAAAACAGAATGTTGTTTTTATTTTTCCCAGCTTGACACTGGATGATGCATGATCCTAACACATTGTTTTATTTTGATGGGGGGCAGGGTTGGAGCAGTGGTTCAGAGGTTGGAGTACTACTTGCCTGGCATGCACGAGGACCGTGGTTCATAGCACCACGTGCACAACTAAGTGTTGCAACGAAAACCAGATGAAATGCTAAAAAAAACCATTATTATTTTTTTTTTCTCTCTCCCTCTCCCCCTCTCTTAAAAAAAAAAAAAAAAGAATTTCATGGGCTGGGAAAAAAATTGACAACAGTATTTACCCATTAGTTATTTTATTTCTACCTTACTCCCTATCATATTTCACTCTCAGATTTTTAGTTCATAATTTTATTTTTAATGTTTAGCTTGTAATTTCAGTATGTTAAATTTTTTATATGTTATTATGGCATCTCAAAGGTAGCTGATGTTGGGCTGAAGAGGTGGCTCAGTGGTGGAGCACTTGCCTGGCATGCATGAAGATTCAACCCCCCAGAACCATGTACACAACAAGGTAAAGGAAAACAAAAACCAACCAATCAACCAACCAAACAAAAGAACCCCGGATGAACAACTGACTCTCTCTCACTCTCTTGAAAGACAAAAGCAGCTGATGCTACAATGACTTCTCACAATTTATAGTTTCCTGCCATCTCCTATATGTTTTTCTCCTTTGATTTGTAGCCATAATGGCAATTATTAGTAAAGCTAACTAGTAAAAACCAATATTTAGGGTCCTTTGATGCCTAAACCCCAATTTTCCTTTATGTCTCCTACCATTAATATTACAGTGTTGGGGCGAGGGTAAGGCTCAGGCTCAGGCCCAGGCCCAGGGGCCAAGACTGAAGGATTTGATAGGTGAAAGATAATGCGAGGCATGGTGGAAAACATTTCTCATCTTTGTCCGGAGGTGGTCATAACCATTTGCCAGTCCCTAGCTCCATCTTCAGTGGCCAGCTAGTTCCATTTTGCTACTCTCTCTCTTTTTCTCTCCCTCCTCATTCTCTCCCTCCCCCTCCGTCTTTCCCTCCCTCCCCCCCCTTCCCCATCCCTTTCCCTCCCTCCTGCCCTTGCTCTCTCACTCTCTCTCCACAGACCCTTTTTACATATAGTTTAGCTAACAGATTACCTTAGTGGACACATGCTCACAAGCTCATGCTTATGGCCTTGAGAATAGTCACTGAATCTGGCTTTGATTACACACTAACCACAGCTTAGCCAGTTCTCAGCCTTGGCTACTTACTACCAGCAAAATATAAAACAGCACAGGCTGCTGGAAGTCTCAGCAAGGCGGACTAACTGTAGCCATTTTTGGACCTGCCCCAACATACAGCTATGGAAGCTACAAACCTAAAATTAGCTTCTTTTTATCCAATGAACTGTCAAGTTCTATTCATGTTCTCAAATATTTGTTGATGAAAGGATATCAATACCGAACTTTGGCAGAAGACTGGGTGGCACAGCAAATCTCAGAGGACACCTGACTTCTTTTATTGATTCTTCTTGATTTGAAAGGCAGAACAAATGAGTAGGCAGAACTGGACAACAATTAGTCCACTGTTCTTTACAGAAAGCCCAGTTTCTCCAGTCTTCATAGTATTATATTAAACAGGTGGAATGTGTTTGTCACGCTGTTAGTGAAAAATATATATGCACTGAATGACTGTAATTGCCTCTTGCCTTGGCTGTGTGTGGTTTTGGTAAAGTAATGCATGCCTCACTGGGCTCTGCCAATGGCACCGCCAAGTACTTCTATCTAGTAAAAGACCTGGAAATAACAATGCTGGTGTTGATTTTTTGTTAATGAAGAAAAAGATCCAAGCCTGGCTTGACCTTTACTTATCCG
The DNA here is from genome assembly GCA_004027875.1 of Aplodontia rufa. Classification (NCBI taxonomy): domain Eukaryota; kingdom Metazoa; phylum Chordata; class Mammalia; order Rodentia; family Aplodontiidae; genus Aplodontia; species Aplodontia rufa. Next base: position 41,171 of record PVKS010009828.1, read on the forward strand.
GAGCCCATTTTAGTTTAGCAAAATTCAATCTGCTTGCAATGAAAAGAAAATTGACTTTCTCATTTCTATTGTCCTGTCCTAGGGGAAAGTAAACTAAAAAGGTGAATAGAGCTGCCTGATCATCACAAAGGGCTGGCTCTGCCTTTCCGCAGCTGGGGAAACATCGGAAATTGAAATTTACAACTCCACAGGCACTGTCCCTCTTCTGAAACAGGTCACCCTGGTTGTATTTGTGTTATTGGTTTGCTTTACATATTCATCATATTCCTGCCAAGCCAGATCCTTATAGAAAACTCTGGGGGGGGCGGAGTCTGAGATCAGAGTTTCATTAAGCGCAGATGGACAGCCCAGGGCATTATCAGAAAAATATCATTTCACTTGGAAAATAATTTTTTTTCAAGTTTTCTTTGACTTTCCCTTTTTTTACCTCTCTCTTTTGAATTAATCCCGTTCATACCACAGAGCCTAAGCATAAGGCAGGAAACTGTCAATCACATCTCTTCTGTTTAAGATGTTAGCAGGATCAGGTGCTCAAACACTTGGAGCAGGTACCATTCTTTTTCTGGGAGCACTTCCTTGCTATTTTCCCAGAACTTCCAATCAGAAAAGTAAGCCTTACTTGCACGAAACACTTTGTGAGTGTCTGTACAATGGTTAAGAATTTAGGAGTACAACATATCTGAGTTCAAAGTTCTGCCTTGTTACTCATCAGCTTATGTGGCCTCTCAAACCCTCAGTTCCCTCCTGTGTAAATTCACAGACGCTACATAATGATGGTGCTTCAGATATTTGGGAACACTTTTCCTGTTGCCTTGAGTACTCTATTAGCTTGTGCATCCTGTACAAAAATGCTAGTCCCCAAATTTTAACACCCACTTACTTAACTTTTGATGTATACATCCCCATGGCTAGAATCCCAGTGGCCATACCTATCATGTTCTTGAAGAGCTGACCCACATTTGAATTTTGCATTCCCCCTTTACAACCACTTTTCCTTTGGCAAATTTAGATAAAAGACACTCTTGTTAACAAGATGCATCAAATAGAACGTCACATATATTTCTCTAAGTGATTTCCACCTCTGTGGATGGAATGCCGGTGACACAAAACCAAGATCCTAACTTTGAACATAGAATGCAAGATCTTTAATCGTAGGATAGAGATGTGGATAAGGGAGTTGACACAATACGTGGTTCAGCTTTCTTCCATCAGACTGATTTTACAGATCAGAAAATGGAAGCACAAGTGTTAACTGAATTACGAAATACATATACATATTCTCCTGGTAAAAGATATCTATTTAACAGTAAGACTTTCTACTTAAACATGACTACGTCTCAAGTCAGGGTCTTCTGGACCAATTTTATTCTTCTCAAAGATTTTTTAAAAAACAAATGGAACAATATATAAAAATTAAGCGTATTTCACACAAAACTGGACTTATGGCTTCTTATGAAATATTGGAAACCTTGTTCTTCTTGTATTACATTACTGCATAGCGACAATGGAATTGAGCTCTGTAGAGCTTGCTGCCTTTAGATGGGACTTATATCTTCCACATCATCTGCATAGCTTCTATAGGTATTTATATCTGCCACAATACCCTAGGCTTAGTATCATGAAGTAAGAATTTATGCATCTACCCTGGCACCTGAACTTTTATGTTGATTTAATGCAAAGGACAGCGCTGGCCTACTCTTAACTTGCACTTCTTAAATTTATGGTGAAGAGATGCATCAGTCCTCTGAAGTGCATTAGGCAGTGAGTACTATAAAGTTCTCAGGACCTCTGGAGTCAAACTCCCTGGCTTCAAATCCCAATTTTGTCACTTAAAATTTTATAACCTTATATAAGAAATGTGTCACTTCTGAGACTTGATTTATTTTGGACAAAAAGATGATGTTGGCAATATCTATCTAAAACCGTTATTGAGAGAATTCAATGAGAAAATGTGAGAAAACTTTGGGAAGCATGCTTAACAGCTGCTATTTGTATTTTATTCAGATTAACAACAAGAAATGAGGCCTTCTGACATTGGGTGGAAGGAGCACCCCATTCTTTCATTTCACCCATATAATGTTTTGGATATGAGGTGTCCCATGGAAGTTCATGTGTGGGATAATCCAGGAACATTCAGAGGTGAAATGATTAGATTATGAGAGTAAGAACTCTTGTGGACTAATCCATTTGGTTAGTAATTTGAAAGGACTTCTAACTGTAGGCAGGTGGGGTTGGCTGGAGGAAGTAGGTCACTGGATGTGTTTCCCTTGGGATTATATTTTTGTCCCTGGATCCTTGTGCACTCTCTTTACTTCCTGGATGCCATGGGCTGAGTGGCTTTCCTCTGCCACACCATGATGTTCTGCCTCATATCAGGCCCAGAGCAATGGAGTCAGCTCTGAAATGGAATGAACTTCTGAAACTGTGAGTCCATACTTCTCCTCCTCTAAGTTGTTCTTTTTAGACATTTAAGTCACAGCCTCAAGAATCCATTTGGCTCTTGTGCTTTCCTGGTTCCCAGTTCCTGGAGCATCATAAATTGAAGGTCTAAAGGGGGCCCTGATGAGGACTGTTTCATGGGCTGCTGATGAGAACTGCTACCAAACTGTCTCAGAATTCTGTGCAGTCAAATGAAAGTAATCATGTTTCATGCTTTACTAGATAAAGGCCTTGGGATTCCAACTGATGTCCTTTTTAGATCATGCTGAGAGCCCTTCACAATTGATTGGTCACCCAAATGTGTGGCTTTACATCTGTTGAATCATCAAATTATGCCAATCAATCAGCCCCAGAAGAAGTGGCCAGGCGTTGCAAACTTCATCTTCTCGCAGTTTTCTTTCTCTTTCGCTCCCGTTGTGGTCCTTTTATCTGTTTCTTATGGTAAACCTTTGGGGGGCTATGAAGCTGAGTGTGGCTGCAGAAAAATTCAGACTGGAGAGGCAGAGAGGTTTCCATTCTTTGAAATGGTGCTTCTGATGTCTGAGGAGGTCCATAGATGTAAATAGGAAGATTATTTAGAGGAATGTCCCAGAATTTTGTCCTTGGCTCACTGCCTCAGAATCACTTAGGCACACCTGTAATCCCAACAGCTCTGGAGGCCAAGGAAGGAGGATCTCAACTTCAAGGCCAGCTTCAGCAACTTTGTAAGGCCCTAAGCAACTTAGCAAGATCGTGTCTCAAAATAAAGTGGTTAAGCACCACTGAGTTAAATCCCTGGTACTTGGGGCAATTGTTTATCAAGACAGCTTGTTAAGTCCACCAAAAAATTTCCTGAAACACAAGGGTCTTTTTATAAGTGCTCTTGAATATACCAAAATTTGAGAGTTATTGTACAAATGGATCCAGCAATCAGTGCTTGGGGAAGGGTGACAACTGGGAAGCTGTTGCAGAGTTGAAAGAAGAATTAAGATTACTGTCAACAAATACTAGTATGAAACAGGTTTCATGGGGGTACCAAGTATGGAGTCACAATTTAGGAGTATGTCCTTTAGACCCCCACACATGTAAAAGAAAGAAAGAAAAAGTGTGGCAAAACAAGAAAGGACATGACCAGGTTTAACATGGGTAGTTCTGGTGCTGTGTGGGCTCAGGAATGGGGTGACCAGTGTAGAAAAGAATGAGCGAGGAAGGAGATGCTATAAGTGAGGAAGAAATGATATCATTAGGATTTAGAATAATGGATGGAGGAAAAGAAAAGAATTTTCCATGGTTGGGGGAAATATCTGTAAGTGTGAGGAAATGGTAATAGATTCAGTGGTTATAGGTGATGGAGAATGAGATGGTTGGATCAGGATAAAAAATTTATAAGTTTGTATTGCTGCTTCTAAGAAGAGTTAAGGTCAGTCCTAAGATCCTGGATGTCAAGGCTGTATTGAGGACTCTTAGAAATTTCTTTTCTTTTTATTTTTTATTAGATGAATATGGAGTTACAGTTGAGGGGGAATCATTATCAAACAATCAAGAACAAATGTATATTTACATAGTTAGCCAAGGCTGATGCCATGTCATGGATGCCCCCCCTTGGGTTCCCTGTGATTCTATGTTTCTCCCAAAAGAACTCCTGTGTTAAATGGACATCTCATGGAGGTCAGAGATCTTCCTCTGAGATGATTCCCCCATACTCCCTCCCTCCAGTCTCCTAGATATCCTTCCTAATCCCTCCCCCAACCTTGCCTCCTCCCTATGCCTCCAGGTATCCTAGGCAATGATCCCCCTGTTTGTGTAAAGATTCATAATTTTGAGGTTATTATTAGCTTAGCCATCTAACATATTTTTCTGGTTGTATTCTGGCTTCCACAAACGAGAGAAAATATTTGGCCCTTGAGTCTCTGAGATTGGGATACTTCACTTAGCATAATTCTTTCCATCTCCATCCATTTGATATCAAAAACCATAATATCATTTTCTCTAATGGCCGAGTAGTATCCATTGTACATATGTACCAAAGTTTTTGAATCCACTCATCCAGTGAGAGGGGCATCTGGGTTGGTTTCATAATCTAGCTGTAGTAAATTGAGCTGCTATAAACATTGATGAAGTCACATCTCTATAATATGCTGATTCTAACTCTTTTGGTAAAATACCCAGGAGTGGGATAGCTGGGTCATAAGGTGTTTCCATCCTTAATTTTTTGAGGATTCTCCACACTGCTTTCCATAGCGGCTGATCCAATTTGCAGTCCCACCAGCAGTGTGACAGTGTTCCTCTTTTCCCACAGCCCCTCCAGCATCTGTCGTTGTTCGTATTCTTCATTTTTGCCACTCTAACAGGAGTGAGGTGGAATCTTATTGAAGTTTTGATTTGCATTTCTCTTATTGCTAATGCTGTAGAGCATTTTCTCATATTTTTGTGGGCTTTCTGAACTTCTTCTGGTGAGAAGTTTCTTTTTAGATCTGAGGTGAACCCCCATATCTTTATTTGATATTTGATAAAGGGGGCAAAAAGTGTGTGGAAGAAAGATAGCCTGTTCAACAAATGGTGTTGGACAAATTGGACAGCCATGTGTAGACAACTGACGCTCAATCCTTATACCTTTCGCCCTGCACAAAAATTAAATCAAAATGGTTGAAAGACCTGGATATTAAGCCAGCGACTTTAAATTTACTAGAAAAAGAAGTAGGATCAACACTATAGGACATAGGAGACGGCGGCACCTTCCTTAACAAAACTCCCATGGCGCAAGCAGTAAAGTCAAGAATAAATGAATGGGATGCAATTAAACTAAAAAGCTTTTGCACAGCTAAAGATTTAGTCAAGAATGTCAAGAGAGATCCAACAGAATGGGAGAAAATCTTTGCCTGCTACATCGCAGACAGAGGGCTAATATTCAGAATATACAAAGAACTAAAGAAACATCAAAATCACAAGTAATCCAATCAATAAAATGGGCTACGATCTAAAAAGAAATTTCTTAACTCATCGTAGAGGGCATCCAAGTCATTCAACGATGGTATACTTTGCTGGGGCATTTGACATTCAGAATCTCTTTTCCCCTTCAAATGCTTTGGCCTTGAAGTATGTGGACTGTTGTATTTTAGGCAAAAAGAAGTGATAAACAGGTAAAAGTAAATTCAGCATTTGTGAGAACAGCCAAATCTGCACACCCAGGCATGTGGTACATACCTCAGAAGGCTGAGGGAGGAGGATCACAAGTTCAAAGCCAGCCTCAGCAACTTAGTGAAACATTGCCTCAAAATGAACAATAAATGACTCAATATGTGGCTCAGTAGTAAAGCACTCCTGGGCTCAAACCCCAATACCAAAAAAAAAAAAAAACCCCAAAACTAACCCTAAATAAAATAAAAAACAAATAAAAAGAAACTCTGTTTCGAGAAAAGAAAGAAGAAAGAAAAGAGGGAAGATAAAATCAGAGATCTACCTGACTGTTACTAAGTGGCCACTCTCCTGCTCTGGACCCCCAAGCCAATATCTGCAGTAACTCCTGTGTGTGACAGGATTCCTACAGCGCTCAACTTTCTGAAATACTTTCACTGATATGGGAACTGTAGGCCTTATTGATTTTAAATAAGACCTAAACTACTGAATTGCATTCTTTTTCTTGGTTGCATAGAATTATTCTTAAGGTAAGTCCCAGATCACCTGGAAAATCCGTACAAGATTAACTTTTGTTCCTCACCTTCCCATTTTGGAATATTAAAGAAGTGTTTGCTCTTCTTAGTTACATCTCCCAACTAAGTCAGTATTGTTTATTTGCACTGCTGGGTGTGTGTATGGGAGGGGGTAGCATCTTAGGTAAGTAGGTAGATGTGTATGGACAGATTCAGCTGTAAAGAATTTGCTTGGGATTCTCAGTGGCAGATGCCCATGGCAGCAGGAAGCATTTGCTATATAGAAGAGGCTTCTGGTGGCTGTGCTGTAACAAGGCTAACCATTCCACTACTGGCGGAAGGCACGAATGCATCTGTCCCAGGTGTTGGCGTGAGAATCCCACTGATTCTAACTTTACACCAAATCCATAACCCTGGATGTTTGTCAATATGCTGAGCAGAGTGAGTATCTGTTCTTTTTAGTTACCCAACATTCATTTCATCACTTCTGGTTAAAACAAAAACAAAACAAAAAAAAAAAGCAAACTTCCATTTGCCTCTGGCCATTCTCAGAGAGTGTGGTTAGCTTGAGGCTGGTGCCATCTTCTGCTCCAGAGGTGGCCACGTGAGCTTGGGCCTGAGACAATCAGCATACCCCCTTGGCTGAAAAAACAAATGCATGCATGAATAGCCACAGAACTGATTCAAACCAGTAGGAACTAGTCTTAGAAATGGACTGGGGTGACCAGACAGAGACATGCAATTTCTTTTCTTTTTCTTTTGGATTTAAAAGATGTTGCCTGGGACTCTTGCTGCCCTTTTGCAAAGCAAGACAAGAAAGGGACTGACAGAAGAAAAAGTGAGAGGACATCATTTGACCTCTGAGTTAAGTCAAATGGGGAGATAAATATTACTTTTGGGTTTTTCATTTCCATGAGAAAATAGTCTGATTATGTTTAAGCCATTTATAGTCAGATTGTATACAGAATTCTTGTAAGTCAAAGCATTTGCTGCTTCTGATGTTAATCAACCACTTTAGAAACAATACCTCTTTGTTTTATAGTGAGTCTCAGTGGATCAGTATAATTACACTTTAGTTCTAAGCTTTTTTAAGCTCCTCAGTTCTGTTCTAGCTAATGTGATGTTAGTAAACATTTAGAGAGGCTGCCCACTTTAAGACCCTTGTGGTTAAGTCCCACCATAAATTTTGGCGTGGTCTTGTAAATTTTTAGCCATTCTAATGTAAAAACTATGCAGATTATGTTTTTCATCATTTGGAGAGGCACCGCTCTTAAAACACCATCTCTGAGCTCTGGCTGGTGGTGACCCTGGTCCCTCAGCCATCAGTCACCCTCAGGAGGGAATGCTATTTACTTATTGGAACATATAACACCAATTTCCCTAATCCTCAGTGATCCTTGTAGAGTTGTAACATTTATATATCAGATTGATTTTTATGTCAAACCATGTCAAAAAAGGCTTTATGTTTGTGGACCCCAAGGCCATGGCCATAAGTCAGAGTATAAAATGGGAAAGAAAGAAATGCTCACAACAATGACATCCTCTGGTGAAATGTGGCTATGGTGAGAGAGCAGTAAATGTTAGGGACCCACAGCCATTTTTCAGGCTGTGTCATCTTTTGAAGTTACTGTCAAAGAAGCCAAACAGGGGAGGGAGAAAGAATTTAAAAAGAAATTGATAAATCATATCTTCTACTCAGAATTTGGGAAGCTAGAGGACAGATCAGAGTAGGTGATGTGGTCAAGGCTTGATGGCATGCATGTGAGAGGGTCAGAGTGTCAATGCGGGCGCCTCATGAATGTTTTCAGGAACAGAAAGGCACAGAGGACGCTGGAGAAAGCTGAAGGAGAAAGGTCTGCAGAGGAACTTCTTTGATTTTAATTTCTGAATGGAAGTAGCTTGGACTTATTAGGACTTAGATTGAGTTAGGAAGGGAACTCGAATATATGGAGACCGGGAACAAGAAAGGAAAATTGAAGGGAACTCTGACAGATGGAGATAAGGGAGAATAACCCTAGGAAGACTGACGGTAGGACCAGGTGGGGTGGATCAATTTCTGAGAAGTCTGTACGTTTAAGAGGGGGTGGAAGGCAAGGGCCAGAAGGTCACGAAAGCACAGGATTTAAGACAACTGTGACATGAATAGCTATCAAGAGGCTTGGTAAGAAACTGAAAGCACAGCAACAAAAGAAAACTGTTAATTTGAACCTAATAAAATTTATACATTTTGATATATCAAAAGACGTTATCAATAAAGTGAATCCAACCAATATAAGAGGAAAAAATATTCACTAGTTATGTATCTGGTAAAGGTCTAGTATCCAGAATATATAAAGAACTCTTACAACTCAATGACAATACCCACCCCCAAAGAAACTTCAATTTAAAAATGGGCCAAGGACTTGAATAACTGTTTTATAAAGGAAGATATACAAATGCCAACAAGCTTGTGAAAAGATGCCCAGTATCATCAACATCATTAGTCATTAGTTATCAGGGAAACAAAGTAAATTACTAGATATCACTATGTAAAATAGGATGCCATAGTAATAATAATTATAAAGTGGAGAATAACTTATATGAAAAAAGTGGAACTTGTAAAATTCTTACAGGACTGTAGAATGGTACAGCTGCTGACAAACACAATTTAGAATTTCCTCAACAAGTTAAATATAGAATTACCATATGACCCAGCAACTCCACACCTAGATATATACCTAAAAGAATTAAAGACAGGTACTCAAACAAATATTTATAAATATTTATAGCAGCACTATTCACAATAGCTAAAAGGTAAAAAAAAAAAAAACCAAAATATTCACTCATGAATGCATGGATAAAAAAATGTGACACATACTTGCAATGAAACGTTACTCATCTTTTAAAAGGGAATGAAGTACTGGAGACATAGGTCAACTGAACACATGCTTAGCAATTGCAAGGCCCTGGATTTAATCCCCAGTTCATAAAAACAAACAAACAACCCCCCCAGACCATCCAACGGTAAAAAAAAAATGTCAATACAATGTAGATAAACCTTGAAAGCTTTAGGCGCAGAGAAACAAATTAGATGTGAAATCATCACATATTAAGTATTTCAGTTTATGTGAAATAGCCGTAATGGGCAAATCCCTAGAGACTTAAAGCGAGCCAGGGATCGTGGGGAGGAAGATATGAAGAGTGACTGCTTCATGGGGTGCTAGATTTCTTTGGGAGTGATGAAATACTTTGGAAGAAGCTAGAGGCTGTGCTACATGTAAATATGCTCAATGCCATTGAACTGGTAATTTTTTTAAAGTGGCTAATTTTATGTCATATGATTTTTGTCCTAATTAAAAAAAAAGTGTTGGTGGGGTAAATGCCCCTGGTCCCTTAATGTTTCCACCACCTGCCACCCCTGGGAAAGGAAAGCTTTGATGAAGTGTCCACCTCCTGCTACAGTCTACTGCTGTTGTGGTTTCCTTCAATCCAGTCCCTTTGTTTTCCATATTTATAGGATGCCAACAAATCTTTCAACCATCAAAGTGTTTCTTTTCTTGTATTCAAGAAATATAGCTTAAAAACATAATTTTGGAAATGCTTATAGACTTGGAATAAGAAAGGGAGGCTGTAGCGTATGCTTTTTTTTTCTCCCTTGAATAAGAAATCTCAAAGGTGATCATTCAATGGCTCCGCCTCCTTCAGGTCAAACCCTTTCCTAAGAATCCAGCTTTTTCCTCAGCTAGTGTTTGTCTCTAAAATGACTTAACTGCTTTCCGATAGAGTGTCTAGTATATGTTCTCTCAGCAATTTCTCGCTCTGCTTGAGTGAGCCTCTCATCTTTTTATTATGACTCAATGTCTTGATAAACCAGCTCCTTCAGAATAGGGTTCCTAAAGAATATACTTTAAAACAAACCAGAGATAACCAAATTGAAAAAAAGAGACACATAATAAATAAGAGATACAAATGAGTTCCTTCAGTGAGGTGGGATTTGATGCTGTCTGAGTATAAATAAACAAGTTTCACTCCCTACTATATCTGATTTCCTTTAGCACATCATATTTTTGCATTTTTATTGAAAGGTCCAAGCATTGGGAATGAATAGGGACTTAGACTTGTGTTTTCCACTTATTTTTTGACAAGTTCTCCATATCTTGATCTTTTAAATACAGTGATAAGAGTTAGTTGACACTAATAGCCTGTAGAATCTTGTGTCCACAGTATTCACAGTTCTGACCACTTGCTTGCAACTCTGAAGTTGTGTGTTAAGAATAATCACAGCAACTTCATAGAGTTTTTTGAGCTTAGGTGAGACAGTACATGGAGAGCGCCTACCGATTGAACCAGGGTGACCATGAGGCTGATGTTAAGGGACACATTATGTAGCTGATGGTGTTCCTACTTGACTGTCCTGCATCCCTCTCTTGTTTTTGTTAATCTGGAGCCCCTGGAGCACAGGGGTTGAGGGCATGGAGTCTTCGTGGTCTAGAGTCCCAGCTTGACCATTCCCTTGGTCTGTTACTACAAATATGCTGTGTCCCTTTCCCCTTTCCTTTTCTGTAAAAGTGTGATAATACTAATGCCTAGTTCATAGGGCTATGATGAAAACTGAAAAGAAAAATACACATGAAAACACTGCACTGGAGTGGTGGCTCAGTGGTAGAACACTTGCCTGGAATGTGTGAGGACCCAGGTTTGATCCCCAGCACCACATGCCTAGCTAAGCGGAACAAAAATAAAGACCAGATGAAAAAAATTAACTTTCTTTTTTAAAAAAAGAAAAAAGAGCATTTTTAATAGTGCTGGATGACAATAAATGTTTAGTAATTTCTAAGGATTATTTCTTAGATTGTGGGTTTGCAAAACTCTCTATGTATTTCAAGAATGTCAAGGTTGAATGTATTTCCCATGATTTAGTGTTGATATAGTAGACATAGCACCATCTCAGATACTAGGCTTCAAGATGTTTTATCTGTGTTATGGGTGATAAACTCTTATCTCCCTATGATCTCTTGAAGGAGTCAGAGATAGGAAATATCTGGCATGTAAGCTAATATCTCTTTCCTTCCCATACCAATGACAGCCATTGCTAATCAATTTCAGTCCTCTTTCCAACTAAGCTCAGATAAGATTTCAGAATTCTCAACACAGAGTCAGGATAGCATTGTCAATTAGGATCAGCTCATGAGACATAACCTATTTGCTTGTTTTCGTTCTAGAAACTCAATCTGCTAGTACTACCACAGTCCAGGGAAGAAGCTGAAAGGAGGAAGGGGTTAAGGCCAGCAGGGAGAGGGCAGAAGGATGACTGATGTGCTCTGTAGCATCTGCTAAGCCATTCCCTGTCACAAGCTCTCAGTCTTCATTACCCCAGTGTGGTGATTTGCAAGAACATAAAACGAGCTAATTTTGGAAATTTGTCAATGCAAAATCTCAAATAATAAAATATCCAGATTTATACAAGTGCTGCTGTAAAAGTGACAGCACAACTTCTCTGCACAACTGGGTGGGGTGGATACTGTGAAGAGTGGCAGCTGGCAGTTTGCTTTAATGTGTGGAGAAATTTCCTTGCATTCATTCTTTCAGTTATGGGGAGCCAGATAAACTTTCGATGCAGAAATCAGAAAAAAAATCTATTAAAGGCATAATTTCAATGATTTACTTTTATAGATCGTAATCTGGGTCATGATATTTACACATGACCTTTGGTTAGGAAAATTCCCAATCAAATTAAAGATGGAACTCTTTAAAAGGTGAAATGAAAGCATAGGGCCAGTGTTAGAAGATTCCATTGAACTCACAGTTGCTGAAGTAAGTCCTGGATATTGCCTTCTGTAGTTACTTCTGGTTTGGCTTTCTGTGAGTCCAGCACTGCCACCTTGGCCCCATTTTGGCTGATCTGAGGCACAGGGGGAAGGGAGGCACTGACAGTCTTTGCACTGCTGTATCTGCTAGGACTCCTGGCTGGGTGTGCCGCTCTTAATTTCGTTCACTTTTGTTGGATATCCTCAAGGGCGCTGGTTTCCTGATCCAGAGGAGGGGCTGGTAACCATATTTGTAACCCTGAACTGGCTTCTATTTGATTTATGTTGAGTAGATCGCTTTGTCTTCTAGGAATTTGGAACTGGAATTTAGAGATTTGTACAGAGGCAGTCTTTGTCTGTGTTTGTATTTACATAATAGCATATTGAAGTTGGGGATCCACTGTCTTCTGCCACCACCCATGTGGACTCAGTATCACTGGCAGGGGGCTCTACACTGGGTTTCTTCACACTTTTGTTTGCTATATCCAGTCAGGAAGGACTGACCATGTTCCGAATTATCAAAGTGATTAGAGTGAATCTGACCAGAGGGAAACATCCTGCTAAGGCCATTTTATTTCTGAGGCTTTTCAAACCATTGCTCGTTCTTTCTTTCTTTCTTTCTTTCTTTCTTTCGAGAGAGGAGGAGAGACAGAGAGAATCATTTTTTTTTTTTTAAAGAGAAACAACTTTATTTAGTTTTTCACATGGCCTTCGTTGCTCCAACACTCAGTTGTGTACGTGGTGCTGGGGTTTGAACCCAGGTCCTTGTGCTTGCAAGCACTGAAACCGCTGAGCCACGACTCCAGCCCCAAGAATCAATTTTTTAATTGCGTTTTTCACATGGCTTTTGTTGCTCTGACACTTAGTTGTGTACGTGGGTGCTGGGGTTCGAACCCGTGTACTTGCGCATGCCAGGCAAGCGCCTAACCACTGAGCCACAGCTCCAGCCCCCATTGTACTTTCTTATGAGCACAGGGTTGGTGGTTCTTAACAAGCTCCTGACACGAAATAAAGCACCTCCACATCTCCAGCTCTTAGATCATAATCCTAGTCCGCAAGGAAAGCCTTTGCTCACACCTCATGCAAGCCACTGCAGGTTCCATGCCATCTGATTTGGGTGTTGGCATCTGAGATGATGTTCTCCTCCTAGACTCATAGGCTATCACCTTCTTCTTTTCTGCTGAGGTCCAAGAGGGGCAGAGGGGGTCAAGTGCTTTTCCCTGCCTTCTTTCCAAACCCAGTCCACTTCCAGATAATTCTCCTTTTCTACTGACTGCGCATTATGACTAATAGTAATGACAACCTCAAATAGCTGTTATTTCTGCTTAATAGATGGGAATATTGAAATTTAGAGAAGATTATGTAATGGAAAGGGCCAAATAGTGGGTAAGTGGTGGAAGTGGAATTTTAACCTAGCATTTCTGACTCCAAAACCTGAAACTCAAAGACCCTTGAGTCATTTGGTTCCTCCTACCTAGGAAAGTTGAAAGTGTGCTTACTTATTCTGCACCAGGGAAGTCCTAGTGACCATAGCTCCATTCTCACTCCCACATTTTCAGTTTTGAGTGGGAGAGGTTGACTTGGTCCTGTAATGGTCTAGAGAATGAATGGTTAGATGCTCTGTTTTGTAAAAGGAAAGAGGGAAAGAGGATGATGATACGGTTGAGTGGTGCCACATGGATGGGGGACTCTGCAATCAGGAAGTATTCCCCAGCTCCCACACCGGGAGGGCTATGGCGGGTTGCCTGGGAGTAACACTCCTTCCTGTTTCCACGCAGACCTCTGCTCAGGCTACAACTCACACTCGGTGGTGCCTCTTCCTTCCCCTTCCTCTTCAGGTCTGTGGATATGTATTTCATCCTGATTTCACTGAGCACACCATGTCCTGTAGGCAGGGCGAGGGATGTATGCACAGTGCCCTGAGCCTCCCTAATGCCCAGCATCCTCTTGTCTACCATTCCTCTCCCTGGTCCATTAATCCCTGTTCTTAATAGCCCTCTCATTACTTCCCTCCTCCTATGCATTATGGTCAGGAGAAGAAAATTACCAAGTCCATTTTGTGACTTTCTGTAAAACAAATGCCTCAAAACCCTATGTCTGTGAAGAGAAGAAATTGGGTGAGCTCAGTAGAAGAAATTTCATTCCCAAGGGAGAACCTTTTTGAGCCAACTTTCTTCACCTTTTCTAAAGTTTTACCTGGCCAGGCCTCCCTGCTGCTCACTGAACATCCTCCCTCAGTGCTCTGCTCAGACCTCAGAAGATAGCCAGGACAGCTGGTTACCATATATCTTCATTAAAGCCATTCACATTTGGTCACATCACCTTTTTTTGCTCATGTCTGGAACTGGTCCAGATAGTCCTGGTGTCTTCGGCTTTTCTCAGGGATCCATTCCGGTCAAACTTTTCATGTTTCTGTGCATACTTGAGGGCCCAGCTGCCCATTGAGAGGAACCCTGCCTCCCATTCTTCTCTTAACCTTTCCTACTGTATGATTTTGGAAACTGTTCCTTAACAAAGCCAAAGAGGGTATTCTGGGCTCAGTCCAGTGCAGTTATAATAAAGATCTTTTTACTAGCAATCTTATTTATGTTTTTATGGTTTCTGAAACTCTCCTTTAATTACTGCCTACACAGAGTTCAAGATCTGTCATGGATGATGAAGGATCATTCTAATTATTACCTTAAATTTACTTCCTTTCCACCCAATACATTAACCTTTATTACTATAAGTTATGGCTGTTAGAAGCCAGAGCTAAAGAATAAAGTTTGCTTCCATTTAAGATGTGGAGGTAGGCAAGTTACTGCTTCCTGAGAGTGGGATGAGGAATGGAACATGTGTCATTTGATGGATACATAAAAAAGGCATTATATTCCTTTTAAAAGGTAATTATCTAGGAAACATTTGCCTAGATCAGTTAGAAGTTTCCTTCTGAAGTGAAAAATTTGGGGAAGGAAAAGAGGAAAGATAGAAAGATGGATTTGCTGACAGATGAACTAATGAAGTCTGAAGAAACTGAAGAGATGCAGGGATTGTGGACCAGGAAGGCAACAGCTCTCTTGAAAGCAGCAGGATGTCTCCTCAAAATAAAATCATAAAACAGACAGTATGAGTTAAATAAATAATGTTTGGTTATTGAAAAATGCATTTCTTCCTAGATTCTACCACACTTTCATGTTTCTCTATTTTTAAAAAAATGTATTCACCCTGCACAGCTGGAGAGCAGACACACAGTGTATCTGCCCCGTTGACCCAGCTAGAATGTGCCAGAGATTCCTGAAAAAACAGGTTAAGTTTTGAGACTTGATGTCCTGCCATAGATTTAAAAAGAAAGTGGTTATGTTAGACATATTCAAAGACATGTATGTCCTTTTAAACTCAGTTATTCCTACATTAGCTACATACGTTGTTTATTCAGTCCTATGAAGGGTATACTAGTTGTTATGGTTTGAATAAAAGGTGTTGCCCTAAAGTTTGTGTGTAACAATTCAAGAAGGCTGAGAGGTGAAATGATTGGGTTGTGAGAACCTTAACCCAATCAGTAAATTAATCCTCTGATAGGGATTAACTGAGTGGTGGTTAAAGGTGGGCAGGGTGTGGTTGGAGGAAGTGGGCCATTTTGGGCATGCTTTAGGTTATATATTTTGTATTTGATGAGTGGATCTGTTTCTCTCTCTCTGCTTCCTGGAGCCATGCCTGAGACGTTTCCCTATGCCACACTCTCCTGCAATGATTTTCAGCTTCACTCCAAGCCCCAAGGAATGGAGTTGGACTTTTGTGGACTACAGGCCTCCGAAACCATGAGCCCCCAGATAAACTTTTCCTCCTCAAATTGTTCTCGTTAGGTCTTTTAGTCACAGCAATGAAAAAACTCACTAAAACACTAGTCAAAACACCTACACCTATTTATTGTGAAGATGTTCTCATATTAGACAAAGTACATTAATCACCATTCAGATTTAAAGTGGTTTTCATGTTTGGCTTGAAAATATATTATAATGGTAGCGATTTTCTATTCTGTTTGTTCTTTAGTTCACTTTTTAGGCTTTTTCTTAGATTGAGAATTTTTTATGATCCTATTTTATCTCCTCTATTGACTTATTATTTACACATTTAAAAATGTTTTAATGGTTTTTAGAGTGCACAATATGAGTATGAGCTGAGTTACATTAAAATAATCATATCTTTCCATGTATATAAGTACCTCAAAAGGATACCCATCTCCTGTGCTATCTTTATCATATATTTTACTTCTACATTTACTATATACACAACATTATTGAAATTTTTTTAATTCTCTTTTGGATAAATTAAAATTAAAAAGATATTATTTTACTTTCATTTTCAATGCTTTTCATTTCTTTTTTTGTAAATCTAAGTTTTTGACCTATTTCATCTTCCCTTCTGTTTTAAAAAAATTTCCTTTAATATTTCCCGTATAGTACCTTGGCTATAAAAGAATTCCTTCAATTTTTGTTTTTCTGAAAAAGCAATTATGATTCACTTTTGAAAGATTCTTTTTTTCCCCTTGCTTATAGAATTCTGGGCTGATTTTTCTTTCTTTTCAGCCCTTTTACATATGTAATTCTACCATCTTCTTTCTTGTATAGGTTTCTGACAAAGTCTGCTGTAATTTCTAACCTTGTTTCTCAGTGAGTAATATTTTTTTCCTTTTAGATATTTTCAGGATTTCCTCTTTGGTTTTCGTCAGTTTGAATATGGCATTCCGTGTGTGTGTGTGTGAGTGAGTGATTAATTATCCTTTTATCTTTCTTGGTGTTCACTGATCTCACATGGTGTCTACCTTTTCCATTAGAGACTACTATTTTAACCATGATTATTTTAAATTCCTTTTCTGATAGTTCCAACATCTTGGTCAAATCTGAGTCTGCTTTTGACTTTTAATTTTTCTTTTATTTTTTAATTGGTGCATTGTAGTTTTATACGGTGAAGGGATTTGTTGTTACACATTCATACATGCACATGTTATGATACTGTAATTTGGTCCCACTTGTTTCCCCTCTCCTCCCCTCCTCAGTCCCCCTCATGGTCTCTTATCTCCACTGATCTCCCACTTGATTTTTCTTTTCTGATGGGGATGGAGTGGAATTGTTTTTCAGTGTCTTACTGAAAATTTGGCAAGTTGTATATGTACTACTGAGACTAGTATTTTTTGTGCTTGGAATTGAGCTTCATTTTCCTTCTGTTAGACTTTTTGTTTTGTTCTTTTTTCTTTCCACGTATTTTAAATTTGGTGCTTTATGGTTGAACATAATGATGGGACTTGTTACACATTCATAAATGAATACAATATAACAGTCTGATAGACTTTTAAATCAGGAATTGGGTTTGAAGTTTGTTATTACTGTTGTTTTCCATGTATATGTTAGGCTTCAAAGTTCTCCAATGATACGCTGAGTTTTTTTCAGAAGGGTTTTCTGTTTCTGCTTGAATTTGGGGTTTTCTGCTTGGTTTTGGGTCCCCAGGAACTCTTAGTCTAGTGGAACAGCCAAAAACATAACAAATGTTGTATTATATGATTTTTCTGGAGTTACATAAGTGGGGTGATATTTGGCTGAGTAAGTTAAAGACAGTGACATTTGAAGATGTCTTCTACTAGACTACTATACATCCATATTTGACCTGGTTTCTGGGACTTTTTTGTACTGTCTGCTACTATTATAGAGTTGGTGAGCATTATTGCTGTGGCAGACATCACTACTCACTCATTCTGGTCAGTAGAGGTTTTTTATTTTTATTTATTTATTTTTAGCAGTAAATTCCAGGTGGGCACTATCAATTAGAACTGCTGCAGGATAAGACATCTATTTACCATTCCCACACTTGCATATTCTATAGTTGCCTGACTTCTGGGTATTGGAGTTCTAGCCTTTCTTTGTTTATAATATACAATGACTGGCATCAAAGCTAGTTCTTGTTTTGAAAAGGAAGTTTCATGAAATAAATGTCATCACTCAGGGATTATGGATAGGAAAAAACAAAAGCTGCAGATTCAATATTAAGGTATGGGTTGGAGACTGAGAGATTTGTTCTGTTTAGGTATAGATGAGAAATAGGAAAAATTAAGGCACCGAAAAATGATCACAAGTTCAAGACAAGTAAAAGTCAGAATTCAAAAGCTCAGGTTATTTGAAAGAACAGAAACAAGAGGTGAGACTTTATCTACATCAAAAAATAGTCATTCTTGAGAACTTTTATTTGGCAGATAATGAAATGTGCAGAATTAACATGTAAGGGTTAAATTATCCCCAATTGGTTGTAACTTTGTTGAAGCATGTATTTGAATTTTAAACTTGACAGGCATATAAAAGTCACTAAGCAACAAGCAAAGCTCCACATCCACGTGACACCAAATGGCCATGCTGTCCAGCAGTTAGGGGTGGCTTAGATCTTCTGGCATGTATGGTGCACTATTGAGTGGTTATTGCTACTGGTGATTAGCACTTTGTTCCAAGGAACCTGTGGGGGAACCTTAGGGAATATATCTCACAATTATCTGCTTGGGGATAACAGGGGGAAATATTTATACATACATTTGCTCTCCCATCAGTCAAGGGTAGCTCCACAGTTAGTTCTCTATATTTACAGGTTGCATGTACCTTGGATTATCAGCTTCCATAGCTTCAGAGAAACGCTGAGGCAGGAAGCAAAAGGTAATGGGGCAAGGCCTAAGGTGAAGCATTGTAAGATTGCACCAGTGTGCAACTGATTAGAGTTACCACAACAGTGGCTAAAAAAATGAGGCCAAAAGGATGAGAGACCATGGGTAAAAGGTATGTTCAATACAGTTACTCTTACAAGCACTATTTGGGGAGTTATTCTCTGTAATTTTCTGTGCACGGCGATTGGACAAAGTTCCATAGAATCTTCCAGATTCAGGAGAAATATGTTCAAACTGTATTTTTCTCAGGAACTATGTTCACTGTGTTCAGGTTTTAATTCACATTTAGATTTAGTTGCTGAATGTAATTGAATCATGCTTCCAGACTTAGAACATGGCTTCTGCAGAGACAACAACTTCAATAAAAAATTATAGTTCGACATACTAATAAAATGAGGAATTGTCGTATTTTACCATAAGAAGATACTCATTTGACCCATGTCATAATTCTTTCCATAAAAACTAATATTTCCCATAAACTTTTGAGATATGTACCAATAGTACAAAAGCATTAGAAAGATAAACATTAAGGAATTTAGCTGCTCCATAATGGATGGGAACATATACTTCTTTTTACTCATGCACTAGATTTTTCAAATTTGAGACATACCTATTCTCTTTCTTTTAGTTCTATTAGAAACATCAATTTCCTCATCTACCACTAGAATGTTTTAAAAGTTTTATTAATCAACACACAAAGCAGAATGTGAGTTTTATACTTGTTTCAATCATTAATTTTAGCTTGCCTGGGAAAGGTAAACAGCTGTTATCTGCTAATTACAAATTTAACTTATGGTTTGTAGATTCATGAGCTATAGTGATTACAAGGAAATGATTTAGAGACGGAGCTGCTGTTGACATCATCTGTTCCTTGACAGGATACAGATTATTGCCTCAAGCAACAGAACACACACCAATGCATAAGACTTTGGCATCATGGTAGAAAATGGACATCTGATGAGAGATGCCAGTGATGTTGCCTCCAGATCACAGGCAGCTGGTACCTTCATGGACTCCATGGGAGCTCTCTGAAGGTAGACACCCAGCTCTTGCACTCTCTCAATGGTGCACACACTTGTAAAAACAGGTGAGCCAGGTATGGCAATGGCAGCTGCTTTGGACTGAATGTTATGTCTTCTCAAAATCATATATTGAAATCCTAACTCCCACTTGAATGTTAAGAGGAGTGATTGGGTCTTGAGACCCTCATGAAAGGGATTTGTGCCCTTATAATAGGGATCCCTGAGAAATCTCTTTTCTTTTCCCTTCATGTGAAGATCCAGAGAAGGTAGCATCTATGAAGCAGGAAGACAGTTCTCTCTCTCTCTTTTTTTTATTAGAAGTATATAGAGATACAGTTGAGGGGGAAACATAATCAAAACATTAGCAATCAATGGATATAAACTTTGTTATCCAGGGGAAATGCCAAAACATGGATAAACACCTTGGGTTTTCCCTGTTGCAGTTTCCCCCTAGAAGAACTCATGCGTTAAATGGGTAGTTCGTGGAGGAATGACATCAGCTTCTGGGATGGTTCCCCCATCTTCCCAATCTCCAGACTCCTATGAGTTCTTCATATACCCTCCCCCCTCCCCCTCCCTACATCTCCAAGTATCCTAGAGAGCCATCCCCCTATTACTCTGAAAGTCATTCAATTTGAAGTTTTGTTAGGTTAGCTGTCTGCCATACTGCTTCCCCATAAATTCTAGCATTAACAGATGAGAGAAACCATTCGGCCCTTGAGTCTCTGAGCTTGGGAGACTTCATTAAGCATAATTCTATCCATCTCCATCCATTTGATTTCAAAAGCCATAATATCATCCTCTCTAATGGCTGAGTAGTATTCCATAGTATATATGTACCAAAGCTTTTGTATCCACTCGTCAAGTGAGGGGCATCTGGGTTGGTTCCATAGTCTAGCTATAGTAAATTAAGCTGCTATAAACATTGATGAAGCCACATTGCTATAATACGCTGATTCTAAGTCTTTTGGGAAAATTCCCAGGAGTGGGATAGCTGGGTCATAAGGTGGTTCCATCCTTAATTTTTGGAGGATTCTCCATACAGCTTTCCATAGTGAGAACCAGTTTGCAGTCCTACCAGCAGTGTAATAGTGTTCCTCTTTTCCCACAGCCCCTCCAGCATCTGTCATTGTTTGTATTCTTCATTTTTGCCACTCTAACAGGAGTGAGGTGGTGTCTCATGAAAGTTTTGATTTGCATTTCCCTTATAGCTAGTGATGTAGAGCATTTTCTCATATATTTATGGGCTTTCTGGACTTCCACTGGAGAGAAGTTCCTTTGAGTTCTTTAGCCCATTTATCGATTGGATTATTTGTGAGCTTGGACTTTAGTTTCTTTAGTTCCCTGTATATTCTGGATATTAGCCCTCTGTCCGAGGTGTAGCAGGCAAAAATTTTCTCCCATTCTGTAGGTTCTCTCTTGATGCTCTTGACTAGATCTTTAGCTGTGCAGAAGCTTTTTAGTTTAATTGAATCCCATTCATTTAATTTTACAGCATGCGCCATAGGAGTTTTGTTAAGGAAGAAGCTGCCGACTCCTATAACGTGTAGTTTTGACCCTACTTCTTTTTCTAGTAAATTTAAAGTTGTAGGCTTAATATCCAGGTCTTTGATCCATTTTGATTTAATTTTTGTGCAGGGTGAAAGATAAGGATCCAGCTTCAGTTGTCTACAAATGGCTGTCCAGTTTGTCCAACACCATTTGTTGAACAGGCTATCTTTCTTCCACACTATACTTTTGCCCCCTTTATC
>PVKS010009829.1:0-62440 GCA_004027875.1 Aplodontia rufa
AATAGTTTCAAAAGTTTTCTAGTTTAAATGCCTGTGTGAGTATTATTTAGCTTCTCAGGGGAGTAAAATATACCATACAGTATTTATAGCCCCCTTTCCCCTCCCCATCCTGCTCCCTCCCTCAACCTCCTCCCTCCTCCTCCTCCTCATTGTGGGTAGGTAATTTTTTTATTATTATTAAAAGTTCCATTCCTTCAGTACTCAAGAAATTTATTTCTTAGGTTGGGGCATAGTGCTTATCAAGCACTTATGAGGACTTGGGTGCAATCCTCATCATTCCTTCAAAAATAGAAAAAGAAACACTTAAATTCTTCCATTTCCTAGCAGCCCTTACTACAGTAGGTAAGAAATCCATTGTTGTTCCAGCTTGCATTCTCCTTTAATTAATCCATCTTTTCTTGTGTGGTGCTTACATGATTTTCCCTTTTGATTTTAGTATAAAGCTAATTATGAAGTGTCTTATCCTGAATTTCTGTGAGTTTATTCTTTTGGCCATTCATTAAGTTTCCTGAATCCGTAGATTTTTTATCCTTTGCTGTATTTGAAATTTCCTGCTGTTATTTATCTGAATGCTTGCTCAGCCTCAGTCTCTTTTCTCCTCTTTCTCAAAATCCCATGGTAGGAATGTTGGATCGTTTCTTGTTCTCCCACAGGCCCCTGAGACTGACTCTGTTCATTTCTTAGAGTCAGCCTGTCCCCTCTGTGCTGGGCAGAAGGGACAGATTCTGTTGTTGAATTCCCAGGTTCACTGATCCATCTCTACTCTACTGTGAAGCCCATCCATCCAGCAAGTTTTGCTTTCTGTTTTTGTTTTTTTCTTTTGAAGCAAAAGATATATTTTTATCTATAGTTTTAAGTGTTTAATTCTGATAACTGCAATTTTTGCTGAGATTTTCCAATTGTTCGTTTGCTTCAAGAGAATTTATGACTAGTGAAGTATCTTTATGAGAACTGCTTTAAAATTCTTGTCAGATAACTCAAATCTCTTATTCATCTTGGAGTTTGTGTCTGTTGATGATAATCCTGGTTCTTGGAATGGTGAGTGATTTTGGGATGAATCCTGGAGCTTTTGAATATTATATTATAAAGCTTTAATTTCTATTTAATCTTTTGTTTTGTTTTGCAAGTAGTTCTCCCATTGAGATTTTGCATGAAGTCTGGATGACTGTATATTTTTAGCTTCCCACTTAGTCCTGAAGACATGGAAAGACAACATGAGGGAAGATGAAGCTTAGTGGTGATCATTCCTGTCTCCTGCCACCTCATTAAGTTTCAGTGCTGGTTGGTGGGAGGGCAGCTCCACTCACAGATCAGGCAGCTGACACTATCATGGTACCCTCTGCTTCACCTGCGATGGCAATGAGGCTCCCTACTCAGTGTCACCAACACTTCTACAATTAGCCCACTACCACCCACTTATGTGAAGCTCAGGTGGAAGACCAGGTCCCTGTTCAGCCACACTGGCACCACCTAGAGGAGGAAGTGGAGTGTTGCACCTGCTCCAAAGGGTAGGGAAAAGGTGGTAAAGGTCAACTTTCTGTTCAAGCCTGCGGAATGTGCCAAGGCTGTGGTTTCTGATTGGTGTTTGGGGTAAGACAAAAATTGCTGAAAGTGTTTTCTCCTTAGGTCACCCTTTTCTGGACCTTTGGCTGAGAAAATCAGGCTTTGCTTTCACCTTGCCACTCCCCCACCCCTGCTTTTTGGTGGTTCTGGGTCCGGGGTTTCTTCAGCACTCTGGAACACATAGGAGGCAACAGGAAACCCAGGAAACTCACTGCTTGTCACTCAAGTTATATCCAACACAGTCCACTTTCTTCTTTCTACATTACAGAGACTTTCTATGTTGTTATTGTATTGTCTCTGGGGTTTTTCAGGTGTAAGGGAGAGGGCTTGGAGGAACTGGATGACTGTTTTGACAGAGGTCCCCAAGAAGTTATTTTTAACCTCAGCATTTTTACTCCCAGTTGACTATGTGTCCCATGAAGCGCATGGATGAATGATTAGGGAGTTGCTGTTTCACTAACCCTGTCAAGGACCAGGTTATAAGCATTACTCGCTTAGGAGCACCTCATCGATGCATTGCATCAGAAAACAAGAAAAAATGCACAGTCAGCACATCTTTGCTGATGGGTGCTATGGGGATTGCTATGGTTTCGGTATGCAGTATCCCCCAAAGCTCATGTATGAGGTAGTGCAAAACTGTTCAGTGGTAAATGATCAGATTACAAAACCTTGATCCAATCAGAGGGTTAATCCACTAATATGAATTAACCTGGCGATAACTGTGTGCAGGTGGGGTGTGGCTGGAGGAAGTAGGTCACTACAGTTGGCCTTTAGGTTTTATATTTTGTCCCTGGTGAGTGGTGCTCTCTCTGCTTTCTGGTTGTCATGTCCTCAGCTGCCTTCCACTATCATACCTTTCTGCCATGATGTTCTGCCTCAGCTTGAGCCCAGAGCTGTGGAGTCGGCCAACCATGGACTGAAACTCTGAAACTATGGGCCAAAATAAACTTTTCCCTTCTAAATTGTTCTTGTTAGGTCTTTTGGTAACAGTGACTAAAATAGGTAACACATGCATCCACTTGTTCTTGGTGTTTCTGGTCAGAACAGTCCATGTACAGGGGCTTTTAATCTAGCTTTGTAGAGCTGGCTCCTTGCACTGTAAAGTATGGACTGATAGAGGAAAAACCCTCAGCTAATGAATTTCCAAGTATCACCCTTGAAACATCAGGACATTCAAGAGTTCTTGAAGGCTGGAGGGACTGTGTCAACTATTACTATTTATTCTCAAAGGTTGCTGATGTCATATAGTATTTCTAAAGTTATGGTATTTTAATCTTCAACTTATTATATTAAATGCAATACATATGATATCAACCTTTTCACAATTCAGTAGATGTGGCACAGATCCAATTTCTTAGCTATCTTGCAGCCATTGGTGGAGTTTAACTTTCTGCCTACTGTCTCTGAGTGCATTTTTTGAATTATTAGTGAAACATTAAGCAGCAAAACATCTAAAAGTGAGCATGAAAAGATCCTTATGCAGAGATTGTGAAAGCTATCTTCACTTCTCAGGTTCTGTAGCTCTTGCATACACAGCTGTCACTTTGCAGTATAGTGTGATGGCATAATATACCCCAGGATGATTTATATATCCCACTTAGAATATTTAGTTCTCCAGTTTCCATTTCTAAACATATCCCCCACTGCTTTCCAACCCAAGTTCTCTAATCTTATTCAGCCTATATCCTTATCGTCTTCAAAATATAATTAGTATAACTGATTATATTTTTAAAAAAATAACAAAGATCACAATATTTCCAGTAGCATGTGATTTCCAGAATCTTGCCACTTTGCATCAAAAGGTGGAGCCTATTTCCCCTGCACTGGAACCTCAACAGCTTTAGTAACTTCCTGTTGAATAGCATTTGGCGGAAGTGACTGCATGCTTTCTGGAGCTAGTCCTAAAAAGTGGTATGGCTTCCACTTGGACCTCTACCCATTCCTGGATTTCAGATTCTGCATGTTTCATGTAGACTACATAGAGAAGCCACATGTAGGGATTCTAGCCACCAGCTTCAGCTGAAGTCTCTACCTACCACGAGTATTAATTAGCAGACAAGGAAGTAAGTGCCTTATGATTTTTCCACCCGTTGGCCTTGTGTATTTCAACTGAGACCCCAGGCATCATGAAGCACAGATAAATAATTGCCAGGATGCTTTCTCTGAAGTCTTGATCCAGAAAAACCTCTGGACATAATGAATGGCTGCTATACCACTAAATTTGGGGGTAATTTGTTAGGTAACCATGGTAATTCTATCATTTTCTCATGTTCTCTGAACACTGGGGCATCATCACCTAAAATACGCTTCAAAGGAAATTAGTAGATTTAAGCTTAGTTTTCAGTAGTGAAATAATTTTAAGAAACACTGGGAACAGCAAGCAGCATGAACATCCATGAAGATATAAGTATGTTTTAAAGTTTCACAAACATTTTAGACCATAGAAACTTGCATCTATCATTGAATCTTAATACTTCTATAAAATACTTTGGAAAACTCTTTTGAGGCCATTCACACTCCTGCCTCCCTCACTGGACTCCCAAAGAGAAGAAGTTCTGGCCAAGAGCAAAATGAAGCCCCCAGACATAGCTAGCAGTAGATCTTTGTATAAGAGAATTTAGTAGCATATACAATGTTTTAATTCTGTATTTGACTGTTCTCTGTTTTATTTCTTTCTGTCTTCCTGTTTCCATTGTCCTTCGCAAACTTTTCCCTACCCACTGATCTCAAGCAATAACTACAGAGGGGAGGATGATTCAGGAAGGAAGTTTTATGAAGGGACATAAGCCCAAATTTCATACCTATTCAGACCAATTAACCTCCAGGAAGAACAGACAAGGTATCAACTATAGCCCAAAATTACTAAGTGAATTCCAAAACTAAATAAATCATAAATTTCAAATTGGGTACTCTTCTAAGTAGTGTGAAGAAAACTTCCACTGCCCTTCTTCCTTCCTGCCCAGAACACCTGAATCATTCCTTTGTCCAATATATCCATGCTGTATATGCTACCCACTGGTTAGTCATTTAGTAGTTGTGTTATATATCATTTTGAAAAAGCATAGTATATAGAGGGTTTTGTACTATCTGAGAATTCAGACATCCACCGTGGATCTCAGAACATATTCCCTACAGATGATGTGTTATGATTAAGAGAACACATTTAATAGGAGTATCCTTTGAGCAAGATACTCCTCAAAAATATTATTTGTGTAGAGGTGAAGATGTATGGAAAATGTCTATGAAAAGAAGATGGAGCATACTTGAATTTGGCATGGACCAGAAATCATTAATCGTCTTCAGCAACTGTTTTCCATAGTGACAACCAACACATATGGTTTGCTCCATTTCCCCATGTCCTCTTGCCTGTAGTGTTTTCTCTAATTTTCCCATGTATCAGCATCCTCTACAAAATATTCACAAAGCTGTGACTTTCTGACAGGTTCTAGGTATAGAGTAAAACTCAGATCTATTGTTGTGAATTAAAAAAAAAAAAACACCAAGCAAACGTTCTAGACCATTTGGAACAATGGCCTCCATTACCAGCCCTTTGCATTGTGATTTTCACTAAATTTCACTCTGGTTATAAGTCAGTTTGTTTCTTCCTTTGACTAGAAACAGTGTGACAGATATTGTGTTAAAGAATTTCCAAATTTGGGCCTGAAGAGGTGTTGTGTATTTCTGCTCTTCCTCTTAGAACTCTGCAGTTTCCATGTGAGGAAGCAAAAGCTAGCTGGCTGAAATTCTGGGAAACACATGGCCGCGTTTCCCTGTTCCACAACCAATCGTCATGTCAGTGAGGCCGTCCTAAATCAGCTTGAGTCCCACTGACACACAACTGACAGCAGACACATGAGCGAATCATGTGGGAGTCAAGTGCGGACAGAAATACCCCACTTGCCCTTGAATGAATGGCTAGTAATTAATGATTGTTGCTTTAAGTCGCTAAGTTTTTACATGGTTTCTCAAACAGCAAAAGTTAATGGCTCCAAGGAAAGAGAAATATAAGAAAATCAGGTAAGCCTGTTTTATTTGAAAGCCAATATGTTGGGTAGCACAGAGGAGAATGTACTGATCCTATAAGTCCCATGGGAATTATTCATGGGTTCCAGGAGATCTCTCCCTCTCCTCTCTCTCTCTCTCTCTCTCTCTCTCACACACACAAATGAATTAGGAATTAGGAAGGTGGTAAAAAATCTCACCAGTAGGAGTTAAAACATACAGGTAGGTAATAAGTGTCAGATATGTAAGAAATGCAGATCACTTGGAGCTTAAACTATAAGGAGTTATCAGTGAATCATGTCACAAAGGGAACAGAGACTGTCTTTGCTATGAAGCTTTCATTTCTAGCTCAGAGGCCCTTCAAGGACAAATGGGTCCTCCACATGAAGAAGCTATCCTGCCTGCTCTCTGTCCATAGCTGATGCTTGCTGTTCTAGCTTTTATGACTTTCTGTAATATATACTTTGTGTTGTTTTTCACCATCATCCACTCATTCTATTGTAAATATGTAAACAAATTGTCAGCCCTTCATATTCATGGGAAAGAGAAGCTGTAACTATAGAGAGACCCATAGCAAGAGCTTGGAATCTTCAACCTCAGATTTAACCAACTGCAGATTAGACATATTTTTCTTAAGCATTGCATCTATGTTGAAAAGGTACAGACTTTTTCTCATGATAGAATAGCAACTATTTACTAAGCATTTGCATCATATTAAGTATTATAAGTAATCTACAGATTATTTGAAGTATAGGTATGTATGTGATTAGGCTATACACTAACACTACCATTTTATATAAGGGACTTGAGCTTCTAAGTATTTTGGTATGGGTGGTCCTGGAACAAATGCCCTAAGGATACTGTGAACAACTGCATTTGTAAATATGTCAGCCAGGAATCAGTCTTCTCATCCAAATTCCAGACTATCAGCATATTATAGAGATACAGCTTCATCAATATTTATAGCAGCTCAGTTTACTATAGCTAGATTATGGAACCAACCCAGATGCCCCTCACTTGATGAGTGGATTCAAAAACTTTGGTACATATATGCAATAGAATACTATTTGGCTATTAGAGATAACAATATTATGGCTTTTGCAGCCAAATGGATGGAGATGGAAAAAATTATGCTGAGTGAAGTATCTCAATCTCAGAGACTCAAGGGCTGAATATTTTCTCTCAGTTTTGGAGCTAGAATAAAACCAGATTCAGTATGATAGATGGCTAAGCTAATAATAACCTCAACATGTATAAATTTTTACATGAACAGGGGGAACCTTGCCTAGGAGGCTGGGAGCCATAGGGATGGGGGATGGGAGGGAGGGAATAGGAAGGATATCCAGGAGACTGGAGGGAGGGAGTATAGAGGAATCAGTTTAGAGAGAAACCTCCAACTTCCATGAGAAGACCATTTAATAAAGGGGTTAATTGAGGGAAACATGGAACCATGGGGAACCCAAGGAGGTGGGGGACCATGGAATGGCATCAGCCTTGGCTTTCTATGGGAATATACATTTGTTCTTGATTGTTTGATAATGACTCCCCCTTAACTGTTAGTCCATATTCAACTAATAAAAAAAATTTTAAAAAACAAAAGAAAACTTTACTTTGATAAAAAAAAAATCTGTAGCATCTCTGTTTCACTATTTTAACATTATCAGTTATGAAAAGGCTTACTTATTTCAATAAGCAATTGTTATGCACCAAATTATGGTAGACGGTGTGTTCTGTGCTTTCCATTCACACAGAGGGTGATTAGATATGGAAATTAACTCCTGAGATCGTTTAGGTACATCTAAATAAGGCTGAGTGTTAAACCAACCAGAAGCAGCCATACACCCTGAGAAAAGGGAAGCTGTAACTGTAAAGAGACCCATAACAAGAGCTCACCACCTGAATCCTGGACTTGGATCCTGGTGCAGTCATTGGCTAACACTGGGATATCCTAAAAAGGCATTCTTTGCTTCTAATAGCATTGCTTTCTATATTTGTGAAATCAGAATATTAATTTTAATTCAGTTTTTTATGAATAAATGAGAGAATATATGTGTTCGTCAGCTCTTCCTTAATCAAAATTACCTTACAGAACAACTTAGAACAGGAAATTTTATTTTGGCTCACTGTTGCAGAGGATAAGTCCATGGTCAGCTAAGTACATTGCTCTGGGTCCAAGATGAAGCAGAAGGGCATAGCAATGAAACACTGCCCTCCTAATGGGAGCCAGAAAACAGAATGAGGAAGAGGAAGGGATCACAGGGCAGATGAGTCCTTCCAGGATGCATCTTCAGAGACCCAACTCCTGCAGCCACACCTCACCTGCCTCACCAACAGTTAATCCACTTAAAATATGATGAACCAATTAGGTGGCAGCTTTTGTAATTTAGTAATTTCACTTATGAATATACCTGCATTTACACAGGGGCTGTTGGGGAACACCTCATACCCAAACCATAACAATAGTATATTTAGGACTTGGCACAATGTTGAGTAAGAGCTAGTTTATTTTATTCTAGCTGTGGACTCTGTATTAGGATGAAGATACAGTACTAATGTAACACCCCATCTTGAGGGACATTATCAGGAAACAGAAAAACAAGTCAGGACTCTGGCACCTAATTGAGTTGGAGGGAGTAGATAGGGGTAGTTTGCCAATTGACAACTAGAGCAAATGGAGATGGAGTTGAACAGCTAGAAGAGGTCACAAGCGAACGTGAGTATAGTGAAGACATTTAGAGTGTACTAGAGCCAGTATTGATGTGTGCTGAGAAAAGCAATGATATTTCATAACAATAAAAAATAGCTGAGAGTAAAAGGAAGGTTGGTGCTGTACATCTTAGGGTGCATAGAGTTAGTTTGTTCTGCCCAAGAGAACTCTGTGATGGTGGAGATATTCAATTTTGCCGTATCTAATATGGTAGCCACTGGTCACTTATTAGATGATAAGTATGATTAAATAAGTTTTTAATTTACATTTAATTAATTTTAATGGCCACTTGTAATTAGTGGCACTATTTTGGACTGCACAATTCCAGAGTTTAATTTCCCTCATTTTGAATACTATCTCACTTTGTAACTGTGTGACTTTAGGAAATTTGCTCAAATTTGCTTAACCTTGGTTTCCTCATCTGTAAAATAATTTTAAAATATTTTTAACACTATTGGAAATTATAACATGATGCATGGATTTAGTATTTGGCTTACAATACAAATTTAATAAATGTGAGTTATCATTACTTTATGATTTGAATCATTTCTACTTTTTTAAATTCATTGATTATTTCATTGTCTCCCAATGAAAATCAATGAGGCAGGTGAAAGAAGCTTGATTGTGTTAATTCTGGTATGAAGAAAGTACAGAAAGTGTTAAAGGGCTCATCTGAAAGACAGAGGTATATGCACATCAAATAGGGCTCAAATATATTTTTCGTTTCTTGATGTGCAGGATCTTTGTAATATTGTCCTAAGTGCAATCAGGGTGATAAGAAACATATGCCATACAAACCTGTTCCCAAAGTATTTGGTGTTAAAGGGTAAGAAAAAACTGACATAAGGAAACAAAAGAAGAAATCGATGCTTTGTCAAAATGTGTGGTTCTTACCATACTGCAGTAATGATTCAGTTATATCTACATAATTTGGAGCTATTGGAATGGAACCAACTCCTCAACAGGAACTCGGCAAGATTCTTAACATTTAACAACTTATTAAATGCTCATACCAATCTGTCAACAATGCTATCGTCTATGGTCTACAGATGAGAAAATCAAGAATTGGATGAACATAATAATTTGGCCTAGGGTATTGTCAGGCCTGAGATTTTATTTTGTCTAATTTATAAATTAGGTTATAACTGTGTCATGAATGCTGGCAAAAGACACAAGACTTCTGGGACAGAGACCAAGACCTTTATTATTCACAGAACAGCAAGAAGCACAGTTTGCATTGTCTTTACTCCCAGGTCCCAGCATGGCTCGGTGGATCCAGAGCATGCAATGAGTTTGTATCATAATTGAGGAACACTGGGTTTAGGGAATCTAACTTTTTTAGCAAGCAGTAAACAAAACAGTTTTCTGTTTTTATGAAGACATTATCTCATCCCTCAAGGTTTCTCACTGAATACATAAATCCGAGAGATGTCCCAGGTAGAGAGCAGATAGAGCTTTGCATTTGGGTCCTACCCACCCAGCTAGAGAGTATAAGTACACATGCAGCCTGAAGTTGGTTGTCTCTCCCAAAAGTCCCAAGAAGAGAAGTGATGAAGGCTTTTAGGTTTTAAGTTCCAATATGCTCCATTGTTTCCCAGGGAAACCAATTTCAATATATTTTCTCTCTCTCTAGCTTTTGTCTTTCCTTCATTGTACTAATAGCTGTCTAGCACAGGAGAATGTGGTTATTTACATTCATAGGTGTTGACAACTCAAACCTTCTGTCATGGGTCCATTGCTGTGTCTTGTCCAACATTGAGCCTAATGATACCAAGCCCAGAAACAATCAATAGCTCTCAACTTTCCTTTTTTATCTTTTGTAGATGCTCAGTGTGGTACATGACAAGCCAGCAATTAAGAAAAGAAAAAGTCCATTTCAAAGAAAGAAAGAGAATAAATCATTCTGGGTGAAACTCAGCTAAAATTCAACAATTTTTACAGCACCTAGAAGATTCTTCACTCCTATTAAACAGAGGATAAATGATCAAAAGATGATGGGTTTCTAGGGGGAAAATGTCATTACAGGGATCTAAAAACAGAAAAATCTAGTATTGTGTGCCATAAGATACAAAAGGATATCTTTCTTAGTCTTTAGTTCCTTAAAATAGGATCTTTTGATGCCTTAGACTGTAGCTTCCCAAGGCATTTTAATAAATCTGTGCAGAACTTTTCTATTTCCCCTTTTCACATGAATCATGAATTAGAGACCAGGTAGTCATAATAGTCATAGTAGAACATGGAGGGAGAGACTGTCTGGATCTTTGTCAGCACTTGAGCATAGCAAAACAGAGGCAGAGTTTGTGGCATTGTTTGATTTTGAGTACCTCCTTGTGAAAGTCAAATGGCTCCAGAAAGACCTGTTGCTACTGTGCAAGTCCTGAACACTAATTAAAAGAACAACTATAATATAATTTTTAAAGGCTTTTGGAGTAATGAGAGATGCTAAGAACTCTCAAAAATCTCTCCTAAATCATATTTCAGCAGTGAATTGATATGCTAGAGCTCTCCCTGATTGGGAGAGAACATTTTCCTATAATTTACTTACATTATCTTTAATCTTAATTAGTAAGATTTACATGTTGTATTGTTTTGTCTGATCGACTAGAGTATAAATGCTCTCAAAAGGAATGAAGAGAGAATTATGATGTTATTGGTTATATATTGTGTGCCAGAGCTATAAGTTCTTTGGGTCTAAGTATCAGAACATGAGGATCAGAGTATCCTCATTTTAGATAAGGTTTTGGAGGCTCAGTTCATTATATACTTGTTAAAGTCACACATTTGGACAGTAGAGAGGTTGAGACCCAACCCCAGGGCTTTCTGTGCCCTGATTCCCCCGTGCCATCTCACTGTCTTCAGATGAAGCTAACCCATCTGCCACAATGCCACACACTAAAGCAGTAAGCTGTGCTATAATTTTCACTCCATAACACTGCCCATTTCATATTTTAATGCCTTCACTTAGTTTCCCATTCTTATCATGGCAGAAATTTTGTCTAAGAAAAGTCAAATCTAGGGTTCAGAGTCAAGTTCCATCAGAGGATCCAGGTACATGCAGCCTTCAGACATCACACTGCACAGTATAAACAGGTTTTAAGGTGAGGTAACTGCAATCCATATGCACCTGAGAGATAAAAAAGGCCCTAGAGGGAACCTCAAGGCCTATCAGCTAAGCTACACTCACAGGGCTTAAGTTCTAAGACAGAAAGTCAGAAGTAGAAACCAAGGAAACCTTTCTCATGAGGTAATGTGTGAGACATAGAATACAGGCAGAGTTGATCCAGGGCCTAGGGCTTAAAGTGTGATACAGAAGGACAGAAAAGAGCAGATTCCCCATCTCCCTTAGAATACTGTAGGGCTGAAACATCAGGCAGTCGGCCAGGATGCCTCCACATGGAATCTGCATACAACACTGCTCCCTGGGTGGGGAAACATCTGTCTTTGTGGCACAGCCAGCAGACCTGGGCCAGGGGACCAGATGAGAGGACCCACAGGACTGGTAGGGAGCCATGCCCCAGGTATAAGAGCCATGTCTCAGGCCTCTTAGACAAACCAGAGGTTCCAAAGATGGAGCAGGGTCTTTATTACTCAGCTGGAGGACACAAGCTAGAAATTTCCAAAAATCAATGTAGTGTTAACCTTTGATTCCTCAAACTAGAGGAATTCAGTTTGTGCAACTAAAGATGCATGACATGACTTTAAATAGGAGCATATTTTAATGTATTTTTAATATAGAAAAAGGCTGATGTAGATTGCATGATAAAACTCTTCCAAGGAGCCACACAAATTATAGGCTCTTATGAAAATGTCCTGGAAGCTGGAATGTAGGACTGATGTTCTAACAGACCCATGCCCCACCCTGCATCCTCACTCACTCTTATCCACAGATACAATGTAGGGAGAGGAACTCTGAGCTGATGGACATAAATAATTCACTAAGTGCTATGGCACCCATGTAGCACTGGGAGTAGGTGATATATTCTTAAAAGGAATGAACACAGCGTTAATTTTTGCCAGGGCTTGTGTGAGCAAAAGGGAGACAGAGGTCACCATTGATTCAAGAGTCAGGAAAAGTTTCAAGGAAGATATGACTTCTGAGATTTTTCTTCAGAACATGTCAGAGATAGTTGGGCAGAACAGAGTAAGGGGTGAGAGGTCATGCATCTTACACACTCCCTATAAGCAAAGTTATTCAATATGACAGAAGTAGTTTTGATTGTAACTTCTCAATCCAGTCATTATAAAAATAAAGATAAATAGGCTGGGCATGGTAACATATTCCTGTAATCCCAGTGACTCAGGAGGTTGAGGCAGGAAGATTACAAGTTCATAGTCTCAGCAACTTAGTGAGGCTCTAAGCATCTTAGCAAGATCCTGTCTCAAAATGAATCTTTTTATTTATTACTATAAATAAAAAGGGTTAAAGATGTGTCTCTGTAGTTAAGCACCTCTGGATTCAGTCACTAGTACCAAAACCAAATAAATTAAAAAAAATAAATTCTGTCTTAGTCCATTTTTCTGTTGTTATAGCTGAGTCCCACAAGCTTGGTAATTTATAAAGAATGGAAATTGACTAGCTCACCATTCCTGAGGCTGGGAAGTCCCTGAGCTTGGCACCTGTCTGTGGCAAGGGCCTTCTTCCTGCATCATAATATGGCAGTGGACATCCCCTAGCAAGACAGAGCAAAGCCCTAGAGCAGGTCTCTCTTCCCTCTCTTTATAAAGTCAATAATGTCATTATGGGGACTCCACCCTCATGACTTCATCTAATCCTAATAAAAGTCCCCGCCTCCAAATACCATTATCATAAACCCAAGGATTGAGTTGCCAATGTGTCAACTTTGTGGGTTCATGTTCATTGATCCTACATTTACTGGTCATCTGCTAAACACACACAAAATAGAGTGAGGTGGCTGTGGGGACAAGATGGCTAGCCATCATCTTCAATGCACTCATTCTAAGACATGGGAATAACTTAGCCATGTCAGTAAGTATGTGACTTGGGCTATATTCAATGGTGACTGTCAACAAGGAATTGATACAAACCTATTCATTTACTCTGTATGTATCATGGAGTTAAGAACTATGGGAAATATTAAAGAAGTGGAAGATATGGCAAGTGCCCTATAAGAGATTGCTGTCAACTTGGGCAGATGGAGGTAAAACACACGGAATTAGGTGTCAAATGGGCTTGGTATTTCCTCCTCCACAAAAGCAGTCCAAAAATGGGAGCTATCAGTGCAGACAGTGCCAGCAATCACTTTAAACTACTCAGTTCACACTTACCATTTAAAAAGAATGAAAAATCTTCCTGTCACTAAATATCATTCTGGACATGATGCCTGTATATCTGGCAACCACTAACATGATTCCTAGCTCTGTATCTCAAAAGCAATTTCAAAGGGTTAGAAATTCCTAGTTGGAGGTGAACAATAGGTGGTGGAGGACAGTAGAGGTAAAGGAGAGATAAGTTCTCAGGAAAAGCTCATTTTAACTGAGAAAATTCCCCATGTGTTGACAAGGTAGGTGAGCTGTAATTTAGACCACAGGGACCAAACGCACATGATGCCACCACACTCCTCTAACCTTTTCTTCCTTTGCCACTCATACTGAACATGCTAAAAAGTGTTCAACTTAAATCAAAGGACTTTTTCCATCAGAATATACATCTGATTTTATATTGAAAGTTATTAGATTAAAAAAATGCCAGATTCACTCTCTAGACAAATTTCCTGGAACAAATTTTATCCCATAAAGCAAGGATACCTTGCCAAGTAAAAATAATTGGCCCATTTATCTGTGATTAGCTTCATTTACGGGACCAGTATAAAATAACTCCTGGCACTTACATTCTTACAATTGCCATCATTTCTAGAAAATTCTGGTTTCTCTCTGCTTAGCTCCTTGAGGGCAGGAAAAGAATCTTTTTCAGTTTTGTTCCCAGAATCAAAGTCAGTCCTTGGAATATACTTGTTGAAAGAATGAATGCATGATGAAAGGTGGGGGCAACTTCTGCTTGAAGATGAGCATTAAAAGAAAAGTTGTACTCAGATGAACCTGTGTGTTCCCATCTTGATAGGAGGAAGGCTGAGGTCCTCCCTACTGTCTTAGATCATAAACTCAGCTTACAATTCTAACATCAAAGGCCTGTGACAATTCCAGCAGGTTGGTGGTATGAGAAAGCTTTCCCATGCTTTAAAGTTTACTTTCTCTGCTCTAAGTTTCTGCTGTGTAATTGTTTTCAAAAAGGTAAACATGGAGCACATCCCTTAACCCAAGGTCTCTTCCAGGTGAACCTGAGAAATGAGACAAAGATGGAATGACAACATAACAAAGGAGTCTGCTATACAGTTATAAAAACAACAATAACAACAAAATCCCCAAATGTATCTATATGTAGACACATATATAGATATACAGATATCAAAAAGCATCAAAATGTACCAGGCATGATCCAAAGGAACAGGGAGAGATATTGTTTTAGCCTTGGGAAGACTTTTGGGAGCACTTCAGGAAGGAGCCCATTGGTCACCTAGACCTTGAGGCAGGCCACAGCAATGTCAGCTTCTGACACATGGAGGATACAGGATATAGGTTGTAGAAACTGCATTCATTCCCTCTCTTCTGTTGTTTGGATCCAGTTCAATTATGCAGGACTAGAACCAAGTTTTGTGGAGTTAAGGACACATACAATTTTATGAAAATGCAAATTACAAATACAAATACAAAATTAAATACTATCACTACAGTTTTGGACAATCTGAGTTATGTTTTCCCTTGAAAAATGCTCATATAAAGATGTTCCCAGACAGCAGTGTGTCTTCTTCATACTCAGAACTTGTGACAAATCCCAGTGTGATAATACTCAAGAGCATGATCAAGAGTAAAGGCATCTAACACTTAAGCTTCATGGTGAATTGTTTTGCAGTAATCTCTTAAATAGCTGATACTCTGATATGTAAAGCAAGTAACCATAATTTAACAACCTTTGGTTTCATAAGAATTATATAGGGGCTGGAGCGGTGGCTCAGAGGTTATGGCACTTGCCCGGCATGCACAAGTACACGGGTTCAAACCCCAGCATCCATGTACACAACTAAGTTTCAGAGCAACGGAAGCCATGTGAAACACTCAATAAAAATTAATTCTCTCTGTCTCTGTCTCTCTCTCTGTCTCTCTCTCTGTCTGTCTCTCTCTCTCTCTCTCTTTCTAAAAAAAAATTATATGGGCTGGAGTGGTGGCTCAGAGGTTACAGTACTTGCCTGGCATGCACAAGTACCCGGGTTCAAACCCCACCCCACACCATGTATACAAAAAAGTGTTGGATAAAAAAAAGTCACAGGAAAAAAACTAAATAAAAATTGCTTCTGTCTTTCTCTCCATCTCTCTCACTGTCCCTCTTTCTTAAAAAAAAAAGAATTATATGAAAGAATATATATGGAATTTTTGTTTGCTTGCTGTGTAGTACGAACATTTAACATAAAATGTACCCTCAACAAATTTTTAAGTGCAAGATACACTCTTCTGTCTATAAGCACTACACAATATAGCAGATCTTTAGAACTAATTTTTCCAAAACTTAAATGTCATTAATCCTTTTTTGTGTTTCTCCTAGTAACTATCATTCTAATCTCTACTTCCTCTTTGAAGGATAATGGTCTGTTGTTTGAAGTTGAGCTTTCAGCATATAAAACCTGATATGCTCCAAAATTCAAAACTGTTTTGAGTGCCAACATAATGCTACCAGTGGAAAATTCCATACCTGACATCATATGATGGATCCTAGTCAAAACACAGGTGCACTAAAAATATCATATAAAATTACCTTCAGGTAATGTGTATAAGGTATATATCAAATGCAACAGAATTTTGCATTTATAGTTGGATCTCATCCTAACATATCTCATCCTATACATGCAAATATTTTAATATGTGAAAAAAAATTGAAAACTGAAATACCGTTTCTTAAGCATTTTGGATAAAGGATATTCAAGCTATATATGTAAAGAGTTGGAATCAGTGTACGGTTTATTACCAGAGTATGGCAACATTACAACAATGTTGGCTGTTGTAATTATTACGATTACTTTAGACAAGGCATTTACAAGCAAATTATATTCCCTTCATTCTTATTTATTCACTATGCAACATTGTTATTTCTAGTCCTCTAAACCATAAATGTGAAAGTCATCCCCACTCCTCTCTATATACATTCATTAAGCAAAATTGATTTTAATTCCCATTTCTTCGTTCAGTCTCTTCCTCACCAATCCTCCACCATTGTTTTACACTAAGCTCTTACCATCTTTCATCTGAAATACTGCAATAGGTTTTTAATTAGTTGTTCTTCCTACCACCCTCTCTCTTTTTAAATCATCCTCTGCACTAAAAGCACTGTGATAGTATAAAAAGAATAATAATACAATGATGATGGTAATACTAACCTAGTGTTTTCAGGCCTTTTCATTTAATCCGCAGAGCAAATCGATGAAGCAGATACACTTATTCTGTTATTTTTTAAACTTAGGCTCTTGGAGGCTAAGGAGCTTACCCAAAGCACAGAGCTGGGACTGAACAGTTCCAGGATATCCATGCTAACTGTGGGCCCTTCTGGCACTTCACAGTTTCTGGTTTCCTGCAACTGGCAGTGTGTTTGCACAAGCTGTATAATTGCCCTTCATCAGCACATTCAAGGAATCTGATAGTTGTATCTGAACTATCCCCATTTTGAATTTTATTTTTCAACAAGACTGTACTGCTTATGATTCCCAAACACTTCATGGTGTTTTCCTCCTCTGTGCCCTTGAAAAAGCCCTATTGCTTTGTTCTTTTTGGTTCAATAATATAAGAAAGAATGAATTTTTTCTCAGCAACGTGGATGTAACCAGAGGACACAGTTATGTGAATAATCCAGACACTAAAAGACAAATGCTCATGTTCTCATAGAAGCCAAAGTTGATTTCAAAGAAATGGAGAGTATCATAGAGATTATCAGAGGTTCTGAAGAGTAGGGAGAAAGAAGGGATAGAAAGAGCATGATTACTGAGTACAAAAATACAGTTAGATCGTAGGAAAAAGTTTTGATATTCTTGTTGTATATTTTAGAAGAGCTAAAAGAAAAAACTTTTGATTGTTCTTAACATAAAGAATTGATAAATGAGGCTTTAGATATGCTAGTATCTCTAGTTTAATCATTATGCCTTGTATGTATAGAAATGTTTCATTGTACCCATAAATATGTGCAATTGTTGTTTTTCAATTAAAAGTGATAAAAAAAAACAAACATTTCATTGTATGAATTGTTTTGGATAGCTATATCTTTTCAAAAGTTTTTGTATTCCACGTATAGTACAGTCCACACACACAGTTAGGGAAAAGACTGACAGAGAAGAGACTGTAATAAAGAAGTCTATGATGGAATATATGATGGCTCAAAAAAAAAAATTCAGTGTAAGTCAGAAACATGAGTTTTACCCAAAGAGCTAGTAAAGTAGGAGACATTGAGAAATCAATAGCTTGCTGCATAATGGTGTAATTACAGGAATGTCTTAAAAAATAAATTTAGGAAATAATTTGGTACATTTTATTCTTTTCAGCCCTAGTGCTTTAGCTCAGATGTGCTACTGTAAAAATTATGTCTGACAAAGGACATTGGTGATCATGGCTTTGTAAGAATGAAGCTCTGGGGCAGGTAAGTTTTGATGGGGAGCTAAGAAGTGGTAAGAGAATGAAAATTGAAGTAGTGGTCTTGTAAATCTATGTAGAATTTCTACTCTTGGAAGGCACTCAGTGCACAAAGGGCAAGGATGCATTTTGGAAGGAGGGAGTCAAGGAAAGGAGGATAGGACAGCCACAGACAACCAGTACAGGTTATAGAATAAAAGGAATTGCAGATAGACCACAGCCTCTTGCATACCAACTGATTATCTTCACCAAGTTGCTTATTTTTTCTAAGCATCAGAGCATCAATTCTCTTGTCTACGAAGTAGATGCATAATACTACCAGCTTTTACGTTAATCGGCCTGTCTGTTATCTATCATCTGTTGTCTATATATCTTGATGTGGATACACCGAGATAATGCCCAGTTTGGGAGGCTTAAAAGACAAATCCTACTGTGATTCCTCTCATGGTCTGAATTAGTTTGCAGGATAAAAAGAGGTTACGGTGACTTTCCCTATTCATTCTGCCCCCTACTCACCCAGCCTCCAGGAACCATTCTTCTATGCTTGAATTCTTTGAGATCAATTTATTTACATTTTATGCCTGAGTAAAACCAGGCAATACTTCTCTTTCTGAAAAAGAAAAATTCAAGAGGCAAACACCCTGTTTCAGAAGTGTGACTTTCACTCACTTCAGTTTTATACTCTTCATCATACATCTCCGTGGATTTTTAATGGATGTTAAAACAGAGTATCAAAAAATATCCAGTCAAATGGTGGAACTGAGGTGGAATTGAAATGGCCCCATTCCTCCCATTGGGCCCTAGGTTCCCAAGGCACAGACTCCCAAGTCTCAGCTTTCAAATTCACTCCTTTCATATGTAACAGTCACCACAATGGCATTTCTCCTTAAATTCTGTAGAAACAATTTTAGCAAATTTCCCCCCAAGGAACATATGATAAAATTTCCAGCTCTGGATGTGAAATGGACCATGGAAACCACCACCAGATACTGGATGCCACCTGTAAGGCGTGCAAGGACCCACGACCTTTGTCAGTTTCACTGAGTGCTGGTGGCAAACGCCAAATTCGCCTCTGTCCAAGTCTTGAAGCAAGTGTGGCATGCATTTGAACTGAGGTATCTGAAAGATGACGCAGAAGTTTTACTTGAAAGCCTTTCTATCTTTTAGCAGACTTAAAATCTAAGAAACAGAATGAGTTTGCTAACAAAAGGAATCTTAGCCTAACAGAAAAGTTTGCTGAACTGCACGCATTTCCATCCCCTTAAGAAACGACTCAGGAAAGGAATTCAAGTTCTGCAAAAGGAGATACAGGTTTTATTTGGTTTAGTGTAGTTTGGGATTTTTTTGCATTTTCAGTTTCTGTTTTTATTTTTTGCTGTGGAGGTAAATTGCTTTGTGAAAGTATTAGAAGTGGCCTTTCGACAGCCAGATGGGACTGAGGTAAAATTTCCATTTTACTCAAACTGACTTCACATACTATGCAATTTTCTTTATCCCCCAGTTTAAATTCAAGGTTCCCATAGTGATATCACACTCAATCAAAGCCGACAGGTTATTTCTATTAAAGTTTGGGGTTGAATGGAGACTAACTAGAATGGTGCTTCTATTGCTAATAATTCATTCCAGTGGCACAATGCAATACCTTCGATGGAGTTAAGAAGATAAAATTTTGAATGCTGCTGAAATTGAAAAACAGCTTGTTAAGATAATTGGGCACATTTAAATAAAATCACTGTTTATTTTGATGATCTCCCAAATTACAGAGCTACCTAATTCCATTGCTCCTGCTCACCTGCACCTACCTAACCAGAGATCTTAATTACTGCTGTCTTAGGCAAAAGGGTCCTCTGGACGCCAGGCGGCTGGCCCGCCACTTCCAAGCTATTCTGCAAAACACAAATCTGTTTTATTGGATAATCTCTAGAGGGGAGGTAAAAATACACAGTTCTGGTTTATCCAGACTTCAATTACCTTTTCAAGCCTGTTCTGTTTGGCCCAAGTGCAATAAAGCTAATTCTCTGCAATTGTGCTTGTTTCCTTCAGAGCCAAGCCTTCTGCGTGGTGGCATTATGAATTCAGAGGAAGATAAAATAATAATTCATCAGGGCATGTGTGTGTAGCCATGGCTGCTCCTTTTGAAAAAGAAATACACACATACACACACACACAAAAAAAAACACATTTTAACTGTTAAGACATTCTAAAACAAGGTTTTTGTTTCTGAGTGACAACATGCTTCAGAAGAGGGTTAAATTTTAAAAGCAAATTAAAATGTTGCTGCCAATATGAGCGAAATGGGATCATCATTCTTGTATGTGATCAATATTTAGGAATTATCTTTAGGCATGTAATCTCTATAGGTTAAGCACAGTGGACAATAGTAATTTGAGGAGATAAAAATATTGAATTTGGACCTATCTAGGGGCATATATCTTTTAGGATTCAGATGTGCAAAATGATGATTCGTAGCTGACAGAAAAAGAAAACAAAAGGATTTTCTTTATCAGTTGAAAGTTACACTGTAAGTTCAGGGACCTTGCCCTGGTCTGTACCTATTTAGTTATAGGATATGAAACATTTGTAATCTTCCCTCAGACAGTTTCTTTATCAATAAAAGTAGGGGTTACACAGACTGACCTAAAATTATAAAGACCTCCATCTGTCACATTTATAGGTTCTTGGCAGGAATAGTATCTATGAATAGTTCAAAGAAAGGCTTAGGGGAGATTTCATGAAAAAAAACTTGTGTGTGTGTGTGCGTGTGTGTGTGTGTGTGTGTTTGTAAGTGTGTGTGAAGGAAAGAAGGAGCAGAGAGTTTAAGCAATATGTGAGATGGAATAAGTCTGACACCTCAAGGCGAGTCTGAAAAATCCAATAATATTCTCATACTGTCCCCTCAGTGCCCAGCAGCCATCAAGGTTCTTCCGAATACCAGGCCTAGACTTCAGACCGAAAGAAAGGATTCTTTTTTCCTCCGGAAGTCCAGAGGGTTTATGTTTCCCCAAACTCAAAGTTTCTAAAAGACAAGGTCTTCCATTCCACAGTAAAAATGAAATAAGTCACCCTGAGAGAGACTGACAATGGACGTTTGGCAGAGAGAGGAAG
Organism: Aplodontia rufa; assembly: GCA_004027875.1. Taxonomy (NCBI): domain Eukaryota; kingdom Metazoa; phylum Chordata; class Mammalia; order Rodentia; family Aplodontiidae; genus Aplodontia; species Aplodontia rufa. Next base: position 21,062 of record PVKS010009829.1, read on the forward strand.
AGTGCAGATTCTCTTCCCTGTGCTCTGAGAGCACAAACTCACACATCGGACAACGGACGATGCATGCCCGCCTCTGGTCTGGGGGTGCTAAGAGGAACTGAGCAATTAAGCAAATCACATGCAGAGAAATGTAAGTGAAATCTGGGTTAATGTTAATAAGAATGTTAGCATGGGAGCTGGAGTGTGGCTCAGCAGTTAAGGTGCTTGCCTGGCATGCATGAGTATGTGAGTTCAAACCCCAGCACCATGAACACAACAAAGTCTCAGAGTAACGAAAGCCACGTGAAAAACTAAATAAAATTGTTTCTCTCTCTCTCACACTGTCCCTCTCTCTTTAAAAAAAAAAATGTTAGCAGAGTACTATAAGAGAATTAAAGAGACACATGTCAAAAATATCCCCAATTTTGTAATACTGGCAAAAATGTTGGTGATTATTAAATTATTTCTATTTCACACTCTGTTGAGCATTTTATATTTATAGTTCCATTCCATCCTTAAGTTAACATTGTTTTACAACATTCTCAGAAAAATGGTTGTAACTACTAAACTCATAAAAATCAGGTCAGGAAACTGAGATGTGTTAAAAATAATCCACACAAGTTAGGAATTGATAGGAATAGAATCCAAGCTATACTCTCGTAAGAACTATTTTTCTACTTCCTATTAAAATGAAAATTTGCTATTTTTTCCTTTTCCACCCGTACTGATGTGGAAATTTTTATGTTTTAAACTTTTTCCTCAAATAGTTACCTTTCATTTGCATTTTACATTACAGTTGTCCCTCAATATCCATGAAGGACTGATTTAGAAACCCTCCAATAGATTCTAAAATCATAGATGCTCAAGTCCTCTATTTAAAATGTGGCAATATCTGCATATAGCCCCCACACAACCTCCCATATACTTTAAATACTAACATCTCATGCAATGTAAAAGCTATGTAAATAGTTGTTTGATGTTACTTAGGAAATAATGATAAGAAAAAAATGTCCATCTGGGTTTATTGCAGGTGCAACCATTGTGGATCTAACTATATTTTTCAATCCGAGGTAGGTTGAATCTCTGAATGAGAAATCGAAAGATAGGAAAGGCCTACTGATTTAGTCATAATTTATGTAAAAATAAAATAAATCTGTTTTAAAAGTACAGTGTGATGACTTTTGACAAATGCCCTGTGTGTTTTCCCAATGCACTCTACCCCTTCCATCACTGATCACAGCCAGAAATCCATTCTCTCACTCTCATTTTGATTTGGATTTTTCCAAGATTCATACGAATTAATCATCCAGTATAATGTCCTTTGTATTGAGACTTTCTTTTTTTCTTTTCTTTTTCTTTTTCTTTTTTTTTTTTTTTTTTTGACAAATCAAGAACAAATATATAATGACAGAACAAGACCAGGCTGATGCCATTCCATGGTTTCTCCAACTTGGGTTCCCCATGGTTCCATGTTTCCCCCTATCAAACCCCCATGTAAATGGACTTCTCATGGAAGTTGAAGGTTTCCCTCTGAGTTGATTCCCCCATACTCTCTCCCTCAGGTCTCCTTGATATCCTTCCTATTCTTTCCTACGTCTCCCAGCCTCCTAAGCAAGGTTCCCCCTGTTCCTGTAAAAATTCATACATGTTGAGGTAATTATTAGCTTAGACATCTATCATACTGTTTCCAGTTGTAATCTAGCTTCCACAAATGAGAGAAAATATTTGGCCCTTGAGTCTCTGAGATTGGGATACTTCACTCAGTATAATTTTTTCCATCTCCATCCATTTGGCTGCAAAAGCCAAATTATCTCTAATAGTCAAATAGAACTCCATTGTATATATGTACCAAAGGTTTTGAATCCACTCATCCAGTGAGGGGCATCTGGGATGGTTCTATAATTTAGCTATGCAAATAAATCCAGTATTTATTTACTAGATTATAATAATTATTTTGTGATATTACAAAAGTAGATACAATTGGAAGAAATAATACCAGGAGATCTATTTAGGCATTTTGCCCAAATTTCCCCAATGGTATGATTTTGCAGAACTGTAGATGCTATTACAACCAGCATACTGACATCAATACAGATCACCTATCTGATTATTATTTCTCCAGTTTTACTTATATTTATCTGTGTATGTCTTAACTTTTGCATAAGTTTGTACCTGAGTAGATTCAGTTATCCACCATGACACTCAAGACGCTAAACAGTTCCAAAACCACAAAGACCCAACATGTGACATTTTAATAACCATCTCTGACAGACTTCACCTAACCCATCTACTTCATGATCTGTGGAAATCATTAACTTAGTTTTTCTTTTATAAGAACATGAATTTTAATTTTTCTGGAATCATTTCCTAAGTGTGAAGCTTCTGTGTTCTAGCATAACTACAGGTTTGTAAAAAGTGATAAATCTTTCTGGCATGGCTCCAGAATTTTACTACTCCACCAAAAATATAATAGGCAAAACACAAGTCAACATTTCTCTAAAGAAGATGTTCATGTGGTCAGTGACCAAATGAAAAGATGTTCAACATCATTAGTCATCAGGGAAATTTAAATCAAAGTCATCATGTGATAAATCTGTGCACCAGGAAGAGCATAATAAAAATATAAAACAAAAATAGAAAAATAACAAGTGAACTCTTTCTCAGATATAAAATCTTGATTAAATTCTTTCTTCTTCCAGCTGTAAAATACATCATTTATCCCATTGCCTTCCAGTTTCCATGGTCTCTGATGAGAAATTGGCTGTTAATCTTATTGAGGATCACTTCTAATTTTCTTATGTCTTGTTGTTTTCAAGTTTATCTCTCTTTTCACAATTTGATTATATATTTATGTGAATATTTTTGAGTTTATTTTATTTAAAATTCATAGAGATACTTATGTGCACACTTCTTGTACACCTTGGACATTAAATGTACAGTTTTCATCTACTATTCCTTCTAATGTTCTTTATTTCACTTTCTCCTTTCTTTTTCATCTGATTCTCATAAGGCATATGTTGGTCCTCTTTATAGTGTTCCACAGCACCTTTAGGTTCTGTTCACTTTTATTTTAAATTCCTTTAACATTTCAACTTAATAATGTCAAATGACCTATCTTCAAGTGTATTTCTTTTTTGTTCAGCCAATTCAAATCTGAAATCCATTACTTATCTTGAACTTCTTCTTTTCTTTCTTTCTTTTTTAATTCATTAAGCAAGGTCTTACAATTAGGAGGGATTCATTGTCAAATAATCAAAGACAAAAGTGTAATGACAGAAAAAGCCAAGGCTGGTGCCAGGCCCTTTGGTTCTCCATGATTCCATGTTTCACCCTACTTAAGCCCCAAGTTAATTGAATGACAGAATGAGCCAAGGCTGGTGCCAGGCCCTTGGGTTCCCCATGGTTCCATGTTTCACCCAACATAAGCCCCAAGATAATTGGACTTCTCCTGGAAGTTGGAGGTTCCCCTCTGATTAGATTCCCCCATGCTACTTCCCTCTGGTCTCCTTGATGTTCTTCCTATTCCTTTCCCCTCTCTCTGCCCCCCCTCCCAACATCCCCCAGGAACCTAGGCAAGGCTCCCATAATCATGTAAAAATTTATACATGTTGAGATAGTTGTTAGGTTAGCCATCTATCATGCTGTTTCTGCTTGTATTCTAGCTTCCACAAATGAGAGAAAACATTTGCAGCTTGAGTCTCTGAGTTTGGGATACTTCACTTGGCAAAATTTTTTCCATCTCCATTCATTTGGCTGCAAATGTCAATATATCATTTTCTCTAATAGCTGAGTAGTATTCCACTGTATATATGTACCAAAGTTTTTGAATCCACTCATCAAGTGAGGGGCATCTGACTTGGCTCCATAATTTAGCTATAGTAAATTGAGCTGCTATAAACACTGAAGAAGCTCTATCTCTATAATGTGGCGATGCTAGCTTTTATTGGGAGATGCCCAGGAGTGGGATAGCTGGATCAAAGGGCGGTTCTAGCCCTAATGTTTTGAGGAGTCTCCACACTGCTTTCCAGAGTGGCTGTACCAGTTTGCAGTCCCACCAGCAATGTAATAGTGTTCCTCTTTTCCCACAGCCCCTCTAGCATCTGTCATTGTTTGTATTCTTCATTTTTGCCACTCTGACTGGAGTGAGGTGGAATCTCAGTGAAGTTTTGATTTGCATTTCTCTTATCGCTAGTGATGTAGAGCATTTTCTCATATGTTTATGGGATTTTTGGACTTCCTCCATTGAGAAGCTTCTTTTTAGTTCCATAGCCCACTTATTAATTGAATTATTTGTGACTTTCGTATTTAGTTTTTTTAGTTCTTTGTATATTCTAGATATTAGCCCTCTGTCCGAGGTGTAGCAAGCAAAATTTTTCTCCCATTCTGTAGGTTCTCTCTTGAGACGCTTGACTAAATCTTTAGCTGCGCAAAAGCTTTTTAGTTTAATTGCATCCCATTCATTTAATCTTGACTTTACTGCTTGCGCCATGGGAATCCTGTTAAGGAAGGCTGTGCTGACCCCTGTGTCTTATAATGTTGATCCTACTTCTTTTCTTTCTTTCTTTCTTTTTTTTTTTTTTTTTTATCAGGGATTGAACCCAAGGGGTACTTAAACACTTATACACATCCATAGCCATTTTATTTTTGTTACATTGCTTAGGGCCTCCCTAAGTTGCTGAGGCTGGTTTAGAATTTATGATCCTCCTCTTTCAGCCTTCAATATCCTGAATTACAGAAATGCACCACTGCTCCCCAGCTGCTAATGAACTCTTTAGTAAATTTTTCATTTCTAATATTATAATTTTTAATTCTAGAATTTGACTCTTTTTAAGATGTCAATTTTTGTTGATCTTCTAATTTTGTTCATACATTATTATCCTGATTTATTTTAGTTGTGTTTTAGCTGATTGGTCATTTTAATGGAATTATTCTAAAGCCTCTCTTGATTGAGGTAGCCATTATTAGAAGCAGTATGAAGATTCCTCAAATAAATAAAAATATAACTACCATATGACTAATAAATATGCTGTTGGTTGTAAAGGTAAAGGAATATAAGGGAATAAAAGAAGCCTATTGTAGTGATATCTACATTCCTATTTCACTGAAGCATTATAGACAAAAGTAAAATATGGAAATAACCTAATTGTCTATTGACAGGAAAAGAGAACAATGTTAATATCACTAATGACAAAGGCCACTTGAGCAAGGAAGACATTGAACATATGGTCCAGAAAGCTGAGAAGTACAAAGCAAAAGATGAAAACCAGAGGGAGAAGGGGTCATCCCAGAATATGCTGGAGTCCTGCGCATTCAACATTAAAGTAACTGTTGAAGATGAGAAACTTCATGAGATAAACGATGAGGACAAAGAGAAGATTCTTGACAAAAGTAATGAAATAATCAACTGGCTGCAAAAGAATCAGACTGAAGAGAAGGAAGAATTCAAACATAAGCAAAAGAGCTAAAGAAAGTCTGCAAGCCCATCCTTACCAAGCTGCACCAGAGTGTAGGAAGCATGTCAAGTGGAACACTAGGGAGAGTCCCTGGTGGGGAAATTCCTCCCTCTGGTGGTGCTTCCTCTGGGTTCACCATTGAAGAGGTTGATTAAGCCAGCCCGAATATAGACAGGATTGTTCCACACAGTAAAATGTGGAAAGCTTCAAATATGTAGCAAATTCTGTGACTGTTTAAAGTTGCACTTTTATAGTACATTCTTAGGCATTCTCAATACTTGAATATGGAATGTTTGCACAGGGAAAGAAAATAGCATTGTGCTTTATAACTACTGTATTGTAAATGGAAAATGCAATGCCTTAAATAAAACCACATTTGCAATCGGAAAAAAAAAAAAACACGACAAGCTTGGTAGCATACACTTGTAATCTCAGAGGCTAATGGAGGCTGAGGCAGAAGGACCAAAAGTTCAATACCAGCATCAGCAGCTAAGTGAAACCCTGTCTCAAAATAAAAAATAAAAGGAAGCCCCAGATGGGACCCACAAGACGAGTATCCTCCCCACCTGGAGCAGCCCCCACCTACCTATGTCCCACTGGAGGTTAATGGCCTCTTCTGTGGAACCTGCCAGGGCACCACCAGGAGCAGCCCCCACCCATACTGATAAGAAGAGGATCCTCTCCCCCCAGAGCAGCCCCCACCTACAACCCACATGCCAGTCCAGGCCTCTTTTGGTCCTGGCCTGCCCATGCTCAAGACACAACTGGTAGACCCCCATCCAGAGTTGAAAAGAGATGAAAAGCTTTATTATCAAAGAAATAGACATACTCAAAATGGAAGTAACAGAGCTAAAAATCTTCAGACAATGACATGAGAAGAACCATGGACGAATTTAAAAATATACTAACTTCTATAGAAAACACAACTTCAGCTCTTGAAGAAAGAACTTCTCACAATGAGGACAGGCTGAGCAAGCTTGAATGCACGGATGACAAAAAGAAAAAAAAACTCACAGAACACGAACAGAATTTTCAAAATGTCTGGGATGAAAGGAGGGAAAATAATCTAAGAGTTATTGGGAGACAGGAAGAAATTGAAACACAAACAAATGGGATAAGGAACATTTGCAAATAAATAGTTAAAGAAAAATTTTCCCACATAAAAATAGAGGCAGATGTGCTCATCCAGGAAGCTTATAGCACACCCAACAGGCCTAATCAAATGAGATGCTCACCAAGACACATCATATTCAAAATATACAACAGGGAAATCAAGGAAAGAATATTGAAAGCAGCAAGGGAGAAACGCCAAATCACATTCATAGGCAAACCAGTAAGAATCACATACAACTTTTCAGCTCAGACTCCAGAGGTGAGAAGATCATGGGAGGATATCTTTCAAAGTCTGAATGAACACAGCATCTATGGCTGATTCACAACCACATTTGTATCACATTTTCTTTATCCATTTATCCATTGCCGGCACCTAGGCTGATTCCACAATGGCTATTATGAGTTTTGCCACAATAAACATAGGGATACCAGTATCTCTATGCTATGTTAATTCCTTTGGGTATTTACAGAGTAATGATGTAAGTGGATCATATAATAGTTCTACTTTTAGTTTGGGAAGAACCTCCACAATGATTTCTACTGTGATTGATGTTAACAGTACATAAGGATTCATTTTTTTTTTCTTGCATCCTTACAAAAGTATGCATGTATGTATGTATTTGTATTCTGGATTGAGATAGAACCTCAGTGTAGCTTTCATTTGCATTTCCTTCATGGCCAAATATGTTGCAAAATCTTTCATATAATCATTAGCTGTTATGGTTTAGAAACGAGGTACCCTTAAAAGCTCTTGTGTATGACAATGCAAGAATGTTGAGAGGTAACACAATTGGGTTATAAGAACTTTAACTTAATTGGTGCATTAATCCACTGATATGGATTAACTGTGTGATAGTTATAGGCAGATGGGAAGTGGCTAGGGGAGGTGGATCACTGGGAGCATGCCTTTGTCCTTTGCCTTTGTCCTCCTTTTTTTTTTTTTTCCCTAGTGAGTAGAGCTCTCTCTCTTTCTGCTTTCACAACTATTAAGTCCTTAGCTGCTCTCCTTCTCCACATCCTTCCACCAGCATGTTCTGCCTCATCTTGGGCGCAATGAGATGGGTAGTCTATAGACTGAGATCTCTGAAATTGTGAGCGCCAAATAAAATTTTCCTCCTCTAAAATTGCTCTCTTCAGATACATTGTTCATAGTGGTAAAAAAAATAAACTCACAAAAATATTGGCCATTTGTACATTTTCCAAGAATTCCCTGTTCACTTCATTTTCTGGGCTCTCTTTTCTTTTCTATCAGTCCATGTGAAATTTAAAACAATTGAACTCATAGAAGCAGAGAGTAGAAGGGGTGTTATCGGAAGCTGGGGATGGGGGATGGAGTTGACATTGTCAAGGGGGTACAACCTCAGGAAGAATAAGCTGGGTTTTAAAAATCTATTGCACAATGTGGTGAATATAATAAATAATGAATTATTATATATTTAAAATTTACTAAGAGTATATTTCGAGTTTTCTCAACACAAAAAGTATTTGATGTGATTGATGTTTTAATTAGTTTGAGTTAATGATCCATGTTCTATTCATGAATAATAATATCACATTGTGCCCCATAAACATATACCACTATAATTTGTCAATTTATAATACAATAAAATGAAATGTATATTGTGTACACAGCATAGAACTGGGCATTTTGTATTCAGCTTGACAGGTGATTAGGGTAATTTTTAAGTTGTAGTGAACAGGCATTTGCATTTAATTTATTTAAATTATATATAATTCTTATATATCAATATACTACAAAATTTTATGTGTGTGTGCATGCATGCCAATAATAAAGAAACAAACATGCCATATATATGTATCATAAAATTACATATAATACTTGGTTTAGTTTAAATGTCTTTTTTTTCTTTGTGGTCTGGCCTGTTTTCTGCATTGATTTTTCCTTTTGTCTTATATTCCTTGGATTATTTGAGTTTTTTCATTTGTTACTCATATTTCATTTATTTTTGTTTTTTGCTTCCTTCTTTTCTTATTTGTCTCTTTTGTGTCTCCCTATCCCTTTACCTCCACTCCCTTCTCTCACTCTCTCTCTTTCTTAGTTGTTGCCTTTAATTTTCAATGTTGCCTTTATGCAACACAATTTTAAGTTTAGTGTAAGAATCTTACAACTGTGTATCTCTATTTCTCCATCATTTTTGTGCTGTATCTAATTGATAATTTTTACTGCTTATATTACAAACCCTACAAGTTAGTGCTATTATTTTTTAATTCAGAAATTTATTTCTTGAAAATTCACCCAATCTTTTAATGAAATAATTTGTATATAGATTCTGAAGATTAGATTTACCCCCGAGTGCCTTCCCAATTACCCACCCTTATCCCTCCCCTCTCCTGCCCAAAACATCTCTAAAGATGTATTAGGTTGTGTAACATGACTCCCTACCTGGATTTAAAACATGATAATAAACTTCCTTTCTCAATGGCCAGGGTCTATCTCTAGCCTCCACAGATGAGTGAAGACATTCAACCCTTGGTTCTCTGTGTTATGCTGATTTCACTCAGCATGATTTCTTCCATAGCCATTCATTTACCTTCAAAGGCTGCAATATCATTGTTTCTGATTGCTGTGTAAACTTCCATGGTATATATGCACCACAGTTTTTGGATCCATTCATCCAGTGAGAGACATCTGGGTTGTTTCCATAATTCGGATATTGTAAATTGAGCTGCTATGAACATAGATATTGCTGTGTCACTGTAATGTGCTGATTCTAAATCCCCTGGAAAAATACCCAAGAGAGGAATAGCAGGATCATATGGTGGGTTCATCCCTAATTTTTGAGGATTCTCCACACTGCTTTCCAGTGGGGCTATACCAGTCTGCAGCTCCACCAACAGTGTGTTACTGTGCCTATCTCTCCACAACCCCTCCAGCATCTATTATTGTTTATTTTCTTCATTTTTGCCATTCTGACTGGTGTGAGGTGATATCTTAATGTAGTTTTCATTTGCATTTCTCTGATAACTAGTGAATTAGAGCACTTTCTCATGTATTCATTGGCTTGAACCGTGTCCTCTGTTGAGAAGTTTCTATTTAGCTCTTTGGCCCATTTATTAATTGGGTTGTTTGTGTTTTTGTAGTTGAGGTTTCTGAGGATTTTGTAGATTCTGGATATGAGGCCGCTGTCCCAGGAATCATAGCCCATGATTCCCTCCATTTCCATGGGAAACCTCTTGACTCTTTTAATTATTTCCTTGGCAGTGCAAAAACTTTTTAGCTTTATGCCATCCCATTCACTGATTTTTGACTTTACTTCCTTCACTTTAGGAGACATGTTGAGAAAGTCTTTGCCTACTCCCAAATGCTGAAGTGTTGGACCTAATTTGTCTTCCATCAGTTGCAAGGTAGCTGGTTTAATTCTTAGTTCCTTGATCCATTTTGATTTAAAACTCATGTAAAGAGAAAGATATGGATCTAATTTTCAACTTTCTGCAAGTGGCTGTCCAGTTTGTCCCGCACCATTGTTGAAGAGGCTGTCTCTCCTCCATGTAATATTTTGTCCCCCTTTGTCAAAAATCAGATGTTTAAAGATTTGAGGGTTTGTTTCAGGGTCTTCTATTCTATTCCATTGGTCTTCTTTCTTAGTAATTATTTTTAAAAATAAATATTGAGAAAACAAAATTTATTTTAAAAAAATCCATCCACATATGTATCACTTCCAGCATTTTTTTGTTTTTGTATGTGGATGCAAGTTTCCTTCTAGTATAATTTTTAATACATCTGAAATGTTTAACACTTCTTCCAATAGTTGCCCTAGTGATAAATTTTGTTTTTGTATAAAGTCTGGAAAATTTGAAAAAAGTCTTCATACTTCATATAAAAATATTTTATTTCTTTTCATTTTTGAGCAATATCTTTACCTAATACAGAATTTTAAATGACTTTTTTCAGTGGTTAAGGACATTTCCTCCATTTTTCTTCTGCTTGTGTAATTTCTGAGAAGTCTGAGTCAGTGTTTATACTTATTTCTCTGTCACTAAAGTTCTTCCTTCTCTGTACATATGCAAGATTTTCTCTTCATAATGGGGTTTTGGTAATTTTATTATGACATGCCTTAGTGTCAATTCTTATGTATTTATGTTAGTCGCTTTATATCAAGCTTGTTTCCTTTGTGTTTTTTTTTTTGTCATCAAATTTTTCAAGCATTAATACTTCAAGTATTTTCTTTTCTGCTTCCCCATATTCTCTTTCTGAACTTTATACATATTCTAAATTTATTGAAGTTGTTGCACATACTTCAGGGATATTTTTCTTTGGTTGCTTAGTTCCCCTCCCTGAACTTCATTTTGCTTAACGTACATTCTGTATATTTTCTTTCATTAACAATTTTTTTAGCATCTAATAGCCTACATACCTCATTAATTGTAGTTCCTATTTCAGACATTTCATTTTCAATTGTCTTTCTCTTCATGTTATGTTTATGTTTGTTTTTAAATCCTTAAACACATTAATAGCATTTACATGAGAACTTTTAAGCTATTCATCTGCTAATCTCATAATCTCTATCATTTCTGGACCTCTTTCTAGTGAATAACTTTTAACCGGTGGCCTAAAATTGGTTGCATCTTTGCTTGTTTAATAAATTTGTATTAGATACTGGACATTGTGAATGACATGTTATTGAATATTCAGAATTAATTGCATTACTTTAGAGAATGATAGCACTTGTTTTGCCAGAGAATAAAATGATTTTTGCATCAGGCCAATCAATTCTAGACCTGTTTTTAAGCTTTGTTAAGGCAAATGTGTAGTAGTTTTTATTCTAAGACTAATTAGTTTTACTAATAATATGTGAAACTTTGGGGATCTTTGTTTATTGCTCAGAACCTTCCATGATTTATCTTGTCCAGCCAGGTAGAATTAAGGCATCTCCCAACTCTATGTGACTTCTGGGAATTGCTTTCCTAATAGATCTTCAGAAATTGCTCTTTATTTGACCTCATGAATTTCTGTCTATACATCTATAGGCTAGTAAGCAGCCAAATGTTCAAAAATACTAACCATGAAATTTATGAAGCTCTTTCAGTACACATTTCTCTTCCCAAGTGCTGTGTTCCACAAACATCATCCACTTTTGCCTTTCTGGCCCTTTTTCTCTGCCCACCCAACTCAGCAAGACACTTTTAGAGTCAGTTCTTAGCAGTGGTCCAGAAAATGCCTTCAGATATAAAGCTAGACTATTCTTAGGGCTGATCCCATTATTATCTTTCTACCTGAGATCACAATCATGTCATTTGGGGGTTTCCTAGTTTGTGTGTGTGAGTGTGTGTGTTTAATGCCAGAAGGGTAATTCTAAATCTAGTTATTAATTATTGGCCCAAATCAGAAAATTATACTGAGGAATTTGGGAATCAATTACTGTGTACATGAATTAATATCAGTTTTATGGTTAATATACTGAACATGACATGTTTGTGGGCTCTACACTTGAAAACAATCACTAAGTAACTGAATACCGAACAATTCATGAGAGTGATTTGGACAGTATATGTATATTTGGGGAGTCACTTTTATAGACTAGATAATTTAAAGCAGGGATTATAAATGAGTACAATTGTGGTTAAGTGAAGGGTGCATTATATAAATTGTAGGATTTTTTATTGATGTGTTATAGTTATATATATTGATGGGATTGTTGCCATATATTCATAGATACACACAATACAGCAATATAATTTGATCAATATCCCCTCAAGCCTTCCCCCACCTTCCTCCTCTATCCCCTGGTCCCATGCCTCTCTTTCTGGATCACATATTTTTCCTAATACACCCAAATATAGTGATGTAATTTGCATATCTATGAAGAATGTTTTTATATACATAACAATACTACATACAATGACATAGTTGTAATAGCTTGGAATATAATTTGTTTCAAATCAGTTCCAACATTTCCCCTTCTAATTCCTTCCTGCTTCCCCTTCTTTTTTAAATATAGTTGACAATTAGGTTAAGCATTTACATTTTTGTAAAAGCATGCAGTATAGCTTATTCTAATTCACTCCTCAGTATCCTCCCTCTCCCTCTCCTTTCTCTTCTGTCTACTGGTCTTTCTGTAATTTCTTAAATGGCTATTTTTTCCATTTTTTAGTGACTCATTAAATTATAGATTGATGAAATTAACTGTTATGTTCATATTTGAATATGAGCAATTGGTCTGATTTCTTCCATTAACTTTCCAATTTTATTCCTCCTTCCCCTGTTTCCTTTCCCTTTGATGATTCCTCTGTTATTTCCCTTAGTTTGGGTTAGCTTCCACATACCAGAGGGAACATTCGACCTTGTTTTTTTCAATTCTGGCTTATTTCACTTAACATGATATCCTTCAGTTTCATCCATTTTTAATTAGTCTTTAGAAGTAAGGAAGTAGTGGATAAATTTAACAAGAAGAATATACATGTGATAATGGAATCTACAGCAGTTTTGAAGAATATATACTCTTCTCTGTCATTATAAATCATTTAAATATTTTCCAGAATCAACTTCAAGATATGGGACAAAAAACAAGAACCGAGAACTAAAAAAGAATGACCTTTTTCCTACTTATTTATTCATATTTTTTCTTTTTTAACTGTTAATACATTTTTCTATCTTATTTGTACCAAAAGTTTTCTTAAAGTCCAGACTCCATTTATTAGTATGAAAACCAATCTCAAGGTGAGTTTAATCAAATGAAAATAATATAGAACTACTGGCAGAGCCAGACTAGGAGAACTGCCTGCTGTTCCAGAGCTCTCTTCCTACAGTGGGCATGTGCCCACAACTGGTTGCTGGATCACTGGAAGGCTGTCCATTCTTCCTTGGCACACAATTCAGCAGAATCCCTTGCCTTAGTCTCAGTTAAATAACTTCATCAGTCATTCTAAGCCTGTGCATAAAGCCTTTTCACAGCATGCTATTCTCTTTCTTTTTTTGACTTCTGGCATCTGTGAAACTCCAAGCTGACCTTAGAAGCCACACATTGAAATGCAGACCTTCTCTTAGTCTGGAATCTACACAATTGAGAGCAGCTTCCTCTTTCTTCCATCACCACCATTTATACTCTATGAGAATGAAAAATAACAGATAGTGTTATCACTGAGATTTAGATATTTGTCTTTCATGGTAGCAAGTCCCACCTTAATGAAAAAAGTCTGTAACTGTGTAAAATAATAAGCTGGACTCAACTTTAATAGACCAAGAATATAACCCACTGACAACATAGGTGAAGAGTTGAATAGACCCATAATTTATACTTCCCCTTTGTGCTTGATCTGAGTCTATCTCTATTAAGGAAGGGAACTAGCTCAGTCAGGGGTGGCTTCTTCACAACCTGAGGAATAACTTGTAATTCTTATTCAATGCACAGGGGATGCTGAAATTGGAGTAGTTTGCTAAGCCAAAAACTCTAAGAAAGCACAGATTAGGACCTGGAGGAAGAAGCCCTAAGAACAAAAGACAAGGGTAAAGGAAAGTGAAAACTGTATAAACCTAGTGAATTAAACACTTTCCTAGAATGAAAGAAAGGTATTGGGGTCTTAAACCTTTGATATGAGCCTCTGGGATCTCACACACAGGTGAGAGCTCTGTTTCTCTGCCCCATTTTATAGAGAAGATGCCCGTAATGTAGTTTAAGGTACATAGTTACAACATTATCTTCTCTCCTCTGAAAATGATCTCTGAGATCACGTATTCATCATCCTCATCCATCAGAAAAAGGTCATCTATACCCATTACAATCAGTCCTAGTCACTCAACATCACCCAACGAAGCAACTGAAAACAAACTGCAGAACTGGTCGGTGCAGACTGAGCCACCACATTCATTTTCCCTGATGTTGGGATTTGCTCACCTAATTTCACTTTCTTCTGTAACACAGCCATCTGTCTGGACTTATTGACTGGTCTGAATTTACACAGGTTATTTGAAAGATAAAGGTCAGAAATACACCAGACTGTGAGAGCTACATTTATTATCCACAGTCTCCCACTCCTCGACCCCCAATGCCTCACTGACTTTCACCATCATCAGTGTCATTTGGAGCAAGAGAGCAGTAAATTAAATGTGGCAGAACATGAAAGAGGAGCCAAGAATAAAGCCACAGATTAGTGATAGACGATGCCAAGTTCAACCTTATTAGCCTTCAGAAAACCACACTGCTCTCCCAAGCCAGTATCTAGACCTTGTTAAATACAGAGCACCTAGACAGTCCAATTGCTGCTGGTTTTAATCAGAGGATGACAAAGAGGCAATTAGATATGGCTTGGAGATGAAGATGAAGTCCTTCCTCAAGGGGATTTGCTGCTGGCTGAGATTCCTGCCTAAGTTTTGAAAATTCTTTCTTTATTCACTGCCTCGAGTTTGACTAATTTTATGCCACTAGCCTTCAAACTATGATTTTTTTTAGGATCCCCATGTATGCATTCATAAAGCAAGCTATTCTCAAGAGAGGAAATGTCAAAAGTAGCTCCAATGCAAAGAAGTGACCTGTTTGTTCTCCAGTACCTTTATCAAACTATAACTCTGATGCTGCCCTCTGGGAACAAGCTCCTTCAGGATGCAGATTCTGTATCATGGATGGTGCTCAACAGTCACCATTGGACTGACTAGCTCATCATGATTACTTTTCTCTGCACTAATATTGCACAAAGTAGCAAGATATTAAAGGGTTCCGGGTGACAATATTGGGAGGTCCTGAAGACTGGCTCAATATTCCAAAGTCCTAAAGCTGTAAAGAATCAAGAAAATTAATGCAACATGCCAAAAGCCAGCTTAATTAAGTAAATCACAAGTATGATTTGTGAGAAGACCAGAATACACCTTACAACATGACTTAGCTGACAAGACAGTACTGTGCATCAAATCCACAAGGCAAGGAGAGGCTAGAAAAAAAATCTTTATATAGAAATCAAAATTAATTGTGTCTAGCACCTGAGTCTATTTCACCTCCCAGGCAATATGTACTTCTAATACCAGTTTTAAAACAGTAGTGGGAAAACAAGAACGTTTTATTCTTTCAGGATATTGGATTTTGTGAAGAACAACTGAAAATGAGAAAGGAAAGGCCATTGGGGTGGCAGAATAGAAGATGTACAAGCTGAAAACACACAGAAAGGAAAAGCTGCATGCTCTGATGTTAGGAGTAGAACCAGAAGGGCTAGGATGAATGAAGCTCTGGTGCTGTGTTCGGAGTAATGAATTAATGTGGAGTCTATGGACCAGAACCATCCACATATCCTGGCATTTTGTTGAAGAAGCAGAAACTCAGCTTCACCCTACCACCTGAATCGGATTCTGCATTTTAACAAGGTGATTTGAACGTCTATTAAGGTTTGGGAAGCACCACATCTAAGAGCTACATAGGATAAGAGCTAGACTGATATTACCACAGCCACCACAGCCCCCATAAATACTTGAGCACAAGAGAAATTTGCAAAGAGAAGAAAAGTCTATGTTTTCTAAAAACAGAATGAGTGGCCCTGCTGGATACTTGAGAGAAAAGTAGGGCATAATAAGTAGGGGGGATCATAAGTGTATTATATTCTAAGTTTTAAAAACTTAGAGATAATAGGAAATAATAAAATAAAATAAACCATATGTAATCTTAAAAAAAATAATAAGTAGGGAGGGAAAACCAAAGAGCACTGTCCTGCTTTTGCTCAGGAAGAGGAGTCTTGCTCAAGACTACGTGCCTATCTCAGAGATTCCTATGCTGCCTGCTCCTGGTCTGTTCTAAGGTGAATCCTAGTGGTCTGCATGACCCAGTCCCTGCTGAAGAGCCCAGGATCAGCTGTAGGGGAAGACAGAGATCTGTAGAGCTCTTAAAAGACCAGAGACAGCTGCCTTGATTGTGCACTAGGCTCTTTACTTCCACTTACAAACAGAAAACAAAATATCATCAAATGTTAGTGAAATATACTCTCCAATCCTACACTTTAATTTATTATTAGGCTTTTCCCTCTACGTATCCAGCTAGAAAGAAGTTCACAGCAGAAAAATCTGCAGGCCTACAAAGGACGGAGGTAGGTTCATTCTTCCACTCGCTGTGTGGAACAGACAAAGGGACAGGAGTGGGGGAGTAACTAGGTACAATGCGCAGCTGTCTTTCAGGACTGTCAGCCCTGCCATGTGGGGAAAAGTGCTGCTCAACACAAGCTCTGAGACTTTGATTGCTTCCTACACCTCCTTTTGTGTATATCTGGTGGGTGGAAAGTGATGGTTAGAAAGAACGCAGAATATATATAACATGGATAGGAGACAAGCGTTCCCTCTCCTGTTATAGAAGACCTCTGCCTCCAGCATCACCTCTGGATATCAAGCCAGCTGGCACTTTCCTTTATGACTCAATTTAAGTTCTACCTGCTCTAGATCCAATTCCCAAGTCTATTTAAACTGCATCAAACTCTTTCCTGACTCTCCGGTATATTTTATTCTGTGCTGTTTATTATTCTATAGTCCACACGCGCGTATGTGTGTGCGTGTGTGTGTGTGTGTGTGTGTGTGTGAGAGAGAGAGAAAGAGAGAGAGAGAGAAGGAGAGAGAGAGAGAGAGAGAGAGAAGTGCTGGGGATCCATCTCAGGTCCTCATGCATGCTTGGAATTCAATTGTTCTTCCTTTTGTATTGATTTGAGGTGGAGCATAAGTTTATTTATTCATGACTTTTAATGTGGACACTCAGTGCTATAAATTTTCCCCTTAACAATCCTGACGTGGTGTTCCAGAAGTTTCAATATGTTGTGTCTTAATTCTCCTAATTTTCTTGATTTCTGCTTTCATGTCTTCTTGGATCCATTCTTCATTTAATAAGTTATTATTCAATCTCCACTTACATGTGTGTTTTCTGTTATAATTTTTGCTGTTAATTGCTAGGATCATGGCATTGTGGTCTGAGAGGATACATGGGATAATGTCTACATTTTTATTTGCTGAGATTTCCTTTGTGAACTAGAATTTGATCTATTTTGGAGAAGGATCCATGCACTCCTGAGAAGAAGTTAAACTCAACTAATTTGGGGTAAAATATTCTTTAGATATCTGTTGAGTACATTTGATTTGTATGGAGTTATCTATTATCTTCTTTAAAAAATCAGTCACTGTGCTGGAACGGTAGCTTAGCAGTTACAGTGCTTGCCTGGCATGCACGAGGATGCAGGTTCAAACCCCAGCACTATGCACACAACAAAGTGTTAGAGCAATGAAGACCACATAAAAAAATAAATATAATTGATTCTCTTTCTCTCTCACTCACTGTACCTCTCTCTCTTAAAAAAAAAAGTCTCATAAGCCACACTTATTTTAATACCTCCATTGTACTAAATTTGCCTTTAGCACACTGTTTTAAAATGGGTCTCGGTGGGGGGATTGAGGATTTAGCTCAGTGGCAGAGCGCTTGCCTAGCATGTGCAAGGCCCTGAGTTCGGTCCTCAGTCCTGAAAATAAAATAAAATAAAATGTACCTGGGATTTTTGCTTTTATTCAGGTATGGTAGGGCAATATGAGGGTAGATATTGTATGAGGGTAGATGAGGAGGCAGAAGAAATAAGGGGGAAATATGGTCAAAAGCATCTACTGTAGTTTTCATGGAAAGGAGTGTGTGAGACAGGTTAGAAGGATTGAGATAGTTTAAATACTTTTGATGGACTCTGAGTTGTAGAGATCATCCCTAATTGTCTGTCCCTAGTTGTCTGGTAAGTGGAAGTGGGTGGGGATATGGACTCAGGGTTGGTTCTTTAACAAGTCATGCTCACATGCTCACCAACAAGATGTTTACAGTCCCTAGGACTTTGCTAGCCTTAGAAAGAAGGAATAGTCCTTCTTGGATCTCAAAGCCTCAAGAAGTCAATGCATCATAAAATATAGAAAATGAAAATGATGATTCATAAAATAATTCACACTTCCTTGTTAGAATCTGAAGCTATTCACGCCTCGCCTCTGCACTTGTTTCCCAGTCTCATTTTTAATTTCTCAGACCACAGCCCTGTCCTCCACTGGACACATACCTCCCAAGCACCTACTGCTCCTCTGGTTTTTCTCATGGGTGTTTCATGTGTCAGGAATTCTCCCCACACACACACCAGCCCCTTCTTAACCCTGAAGACTCCTCTGGAAGCTTTACAAAACCTGTTCACATCCTCTGATCCTTTTGTCACATGGACATATTCTTTCCTGTTATCTCCCACTCCATTTGACTTACATCTCAGTTGTGGCTAGTGCTTCATATATGGTACATCATTTATCAGTTTACATAGGTGTCTCCACCACCAAAATAGAAGCACTATAAATAAAGACTGTCTAATCTGTCCTCGATGAGCACACACATTAGACATGAGAAAACCCAGGCACGTATCTCGTGATGACTGGGTGATTGCGTGGCCAATTTGAGCCCTTTTGAGTACAAGAAAGCAGCAATAAGAATGTAAATAACCTCCACCAATATAATCATGTTAAGGCAAATATGTCTGGCTTTACATTAGGACTTAGGAAAAAAACTCTGATAAAGATAGGATTTACTTGTAAAACTAAAATCATCCTTGTTCTCAGGAGTTTGATCGGTCAGGATTTTGAAAAGTTGATTGTTTTGGAACAGAGCCCTAGTTCCTCCTCCATCTCATAGTTTAACTAAAATGTACCTTCCTGGCTTAAAGGGAAGAAGCAGAAAAGGATACTTTAAAGCATACATTGAATCTGCCACAGCCAGAACTCTGCTTCATTCAAATTGTGAGGTAAAAGGAGCTTAGTGTTTTGGTGGATGAAAAGCTCTTGGGTAACCCCTAGAAAAGAATGAGATTGTGTGGCAGCAGGCAGGCTCTTCCCATCACCCCTGAACGCATACTGAACAGAAAGAATCCAATTTTACCTTGTATTTTGGACATAAAATGACCAACTGTTAGTTTAATCCCCCTTAGCTCCTCCCAAGATCTGTTGGTAGAATGTGTAGGGTGCCACAATACTGTCAGGAAGACATACCCATTCTGTGTTTGCTCAAGCGGGGATCCATTTTTACCCACTTAATACCAAATCCTCCCCCATGATAGTTCTGTAAGTACCCCTTCACCCCTAAGTGGCCAATGCTGAGTCTGCTTATTTCTACATAAATATCAACTTCACACACACATGCACCAGCATGTACATGCATATGCTATATATATTTTATATAGGGTGTGTGTATGTAAAGAGAGACAGAGAAAGAAGCAGAGTTTGGGTATAAACATGTCTCTTTAGATTCTGAATCTACTCAAAAAATTTTAAACCCAACTTCTCTTCTATATTACCCTCAAAATGTAACGTGAGATGCCTGAAAAAAAGTACAAAACAAATATGAAAACATTCAAAAGTGAATGTAGAGTTTGCTTTTCGTGATGTGATTATAATTGACTGTTATAAATCTACTGACAGCTCATGGAGACATAGACCCTTCTATCAGTGTGAAGGAGATTGGCTGCAAAGAGAAGACCCAACCTGTGGTGGGGAGCCCGCTCTGAGTACTGTGGCACTGGGCACCTCACCTTCCTCCAATGCCACACCCTTCCCAACCAGTGAAGGTCCTACCTGATCTGACCCCTCACTTCAATTGAGAGAAAACAGCCTATTGCTTTTATGGTTGTTCCTCCTATGAACTATTTCTAAGCATAGTGATTTGTGAGAACAAAAGGAAATAATTAAGATCTGGATAGTTCTAATTTGTTGAGCATCGGATTATTTCTGACATTTATTGTGTGACTCTAAGAGAATCCAGAGCTGAAATATATGTGCTCATTCCTTTGCATGATGTTTATATATGAGAAAGATATGACCTGGAGCAAAGGTGATGAAGTCAAAGCTTGCCTCTTTTCCTGTTTCCCTGGGGGGGGGGCGGTTCTTCTCAGTTTCATCCCACGTCACTATGAGCTCTTCACAAGAGCCACAGCTTTATTTTCTTTCTCTTCACAGATCTCTCTCAGCTCAAATCCAAAACATTGCTTTTACTTTCACCTGAAATGAATTTCAAAATAAATTCATTTACAGAAAAAATAAAATAAGAATCAAAACAACATGAAAGATAACCATCACCATTTACTCAGATTCACCTGTTAACATTTTACCCTGTTCATTACTTGCTTTATCCAGCATCTCATCTGTTATCCATCTAATCTGAGGATATGTTGTACACATAAACTCCTCTCCCCTACATACTTCCGAGCGCATTTCTTAATAATAATGATACACTCTTATGCAACCACACTACAGTGATCAACCTCAGTAAATTTAACATTGGTACAGTGCATTTATCTAACTTGGTGTTTTGGTTTAGTTTTATCAATTTACCCAATAATGTCCTTTATAGCATGCCCTTTATAGCATGTCCTTTATAGCATTATAAAGGACCTTTATAATGCCCTTTTAGTCCAGGACACAAGTTGGGGTCAGGCTCTTCATTTGGTTGTCATATCTCTTTGCCTTCCTTTAATCTATAACATTCTCACATCCTTTCTCTGACTTTTAAGACATTGTCACATCTAAGAGTACAAATCCCCTTTGGCTTAAATACAATCAATCTTTCTCATTTTTTATGTGTCTAATGTTTATTTGTGCATTCAAAAAAAAAAAGGCTACATAGATGCTACATATTGGATGTTTCTCTCCAGTATGGCAAAGGTATGCTCATCTGTCTCTAACACTGGGTATTCATTTTAATCAACCAGTGAAGGACTTTCCCAATTTCTCCACAGCATAATAACTTGTTTTTCTTTTATCTCCCTTACAATATCAAATAAGCAGTTTAAAGGGCGACATTTTAAGACCATGAGAATATCCTGCCCCTCATCAAAATTTGGTTTCCAGTGACATTTGCAATATGATTTTTTTTTCAATTTCAGCACCATTTTCACATTTTACAGAAGGTCTTCTGCATTCTACTGTAACTTGCTTTCACTATTTATCATCTATCATCTATCTATCATATATCAATCTCTACCTTGACTAGTAAATTAATATTTTAAATGGCTTAAATTCAATGATGTCCCATTTTTGGACTGTGGGACCTCTTTCAAGTTAGTTTCTATTTCCTTGTAACTCACATTCAACATTATTTTTCTTAACACTTCCTACTTCTAGCATAGAAGAAGATCAAAGTTTAGTTTTTCCCTAACCTGCTCAACCATTGAATCAACCATTCTCCACTGGACCTATTTGATTTTAAAGGAAATATTGTTAGAGACCAAGATCTGAGCACTGGAAATGCTCATCACTTCTAAGATAGCTTTGCTTCTTGATTCTTTCAGCAGAGGTTACAGAAGGGAAACAGCTGCATATTTCTGCACATATACATGCACACACATGCAAATATATATGCACAAATGTGTATATACATGTGCACCTAAACTGCACATGTTTTGGTAATATGCCCATATTCCACACCAAGGCCTTCAATTCTAATCCAACTCCGTTCCATATTGTTATGTTTCATCTACAGTGAAGAACCCAGCTCCCAGCAGCCTTGACACATCTTATTTGCTTGATCCTTTGCTACATCTAAAATGAACCTATAATTGTTTGCATTTTCATAAAACTAAAATAAGCAAAACTACTCAAAAGCTTAGAATGTTTATATACTGCACGTGCATGCATGCATGCATACACACATACAGACACACACTCCACTCTGCCAAAAGAAAAGTAGTAAATACTCAAATATTTTGACCCTTGGTTACTTAGACAAGGGGTTAGTTCTTTCTTTCTTTTTTTGTTTTTTGCTTTTTGGTTTTGCTTTCTCTTCAACATGTTAGGGTATTCACTGAAATGTAATTAAGTTTACTTGTATCAGTTCCTTTTTTCATGTTTACATTTATTTTTCTTTCCTTTCTTACTGATTTCATTTTATTTTTTTTAATATGTAGACTATTTATAGGCTTTGAAAAGTCAAAATATTACAGGAGTTATATTCATAAAAGTCACTTTCTCCTTCCAGCCCATGTCCCTCTCTGCTGGCTTCTTGTGAGTAATGAATTTAATTCAGTTTTTTTTGTTATTATTTATTCTCCTTATGTTCTAAGTAAAACCTTTAATTTAAGGCTTCTTCATCCTGAGACCGGGAAGTAAAAGAAGAGACCCTATATCTTTCAGTTTGCTGGAATCACTCAGCCCTTGTAGGATCTCCAGGAGAAGGTATGTGTTTTTTTCTGGAACAAAAAGGAGTGAAGTTGGCATATCTTGCATCTGGGGTTAGGAGGACAGAAGACAGGCATGACTTAAGGCCCTAGATGTCTCTGTGACTAGATCCCTACAAAACCAGCCACTCTGACCATATGCCTGTGCCTTAGGAAAAGAGTTTTCTAAGAAGAAAAAATAGAAACAGTGGGTCATGAGTCTTTGGAAACCATGGTCTTGGAGGAACATCACTTATCAAATACCCTAACACTGTTGAAAAGAGTGCAGGTCTCCTTCAGACCCAACTCCAGCTTCAGCAGCAGACTTAAAATTCCCAGGCCCCAACTGGAGGGAACTGGAGTGACACCTGACTCCTGGGCCACCGAAATCCATTGGTGTTCCAGCAGGGTCTAATAAGATGATATAAGCAGCCAGCATTGGCAGTTCTGTTGCACATGGCCAGCTAACTACACTGCCTTCTACAGAGGTGATACATCTAGAGGGGACTTTTATACCTGAGTAAACACCTCTGGATGCCTTATTAGTGCCCAGAAGGAAGGATCATAAGGACAGAGAACAATATTCTCATAACATGCTGGGATGGGGCAACCCTGAATCACTTGAGTACTGTGAAAAAGTGACCTCATTTCATAATCAAGCCAGTAAAATATCAAGTACCAAAATGAAAATTTGACTTCTTCTTGTGTGTATTTATATGCGTATGCTTATGCATATACATATATGTGCACATGTGTATGAGTGTGTATGTGCATATTACCAGTGTGTGCAGATGTGTTTGTGTACAGAAGAGGGCTAATTATTTCCCTGTGATAGAGGCTTTAAGCAACAAAAACAAAACAACTCAGATAATAAAAGGTCAGGGAAGACATATGAAAGGTTGGTTAGGGTGTGGATATTGGGGCCCACTGGTCCCTAACATCATGAAAAGTAGGATGATAGACTGATTGAGAGGAGTTGGGAGTGTTTAAGAGAGAGTTCATGGGATCAAAAGAGATTCCAGGACAGCAAGCATGGCATAAGGGGAATGGACTGGGGTTGCTGAAAACTCACTGAGATCTCCCTCTGGTAAGGAATTTTTGAATGGAGCTCCTCCTTTAATGGTTTTTACATTTTTATTAAGGATTTGAGTTATTTTACAATCATAAATGCATATAAAGTAACAATAATGATATGCATTTGATCCTAAACCATAGTTACCCTCCCACTACCCACACTGCAGTCTCTTGATTCTTCTATATTACCCCACTATAAGAGATATAAATGTCCATATATAGAGATATATATGATTGTAAATTTTCCAGAATTAAATGACTGCATAAGTATCATTTGACTTCTCTTGGGGGGAGATAAAGATTATGCTACATTGTTGATTATCTCCTTATATCCCTCCCTATTCTCCCTGACTTACCCAGCCCCACCTCTTCCCTACCCCATCCCCCATATACATGACTATGGTTCCCCTAGATTACATGCCTCTACACCTTTGGTGGATCTAATACATGAGTTCGACCATCTTTCACCCAACCCTGGGTTTAACTCTAGCCTACACAAAAGAAGGAAAACATTTGACCCTTGAATCTCTGGGTTTGGCTAACTTTGCTCAGCATAATTTCTTCTCCATCCATTTACCTTCAAAAGTTGCAATATCATTGTTTCTAATAGCTGAGTAAAATTCCATTGAATATACCTACCAGGGGGCTGGAGTGGTGGCTCAGTGGTTTCGGCGCTTGCCTGGCAAGCACAAGGACCCGGGTTCAAATCCCAGCACCATGTACACAACTAAGTGTTTAAGCAATGAAGGCCACAGGAATAACTAAATAAAGTTATTTCTCTCTTTCTGTCTCTCTCACTATCCCTCTCTCTTAAAAAAAATATATATATACCTGCCAAAGCTTGTTTATCCATTCATCCAGTGAGGTGCATCTGGGTGGATTCCATAATTTAGGTATCATAAAGTGAGCTGCTATGAACATTGATTTTGCTGTGTCACTGTAATGTGTTGATTCTAGCAATCTGGGATAATACCCAGAAGAGGAAAAGCTGGGTCATATGATGGATCCAACCCTAACCCTGTTTTACATCCAAGTTAGTCTATTATTACATTCTTCCACCATGGGGCTGGAACAGCGGATCGGCAGTGAGGCACCTGTCTGGCATTCATGAGGACATGAGTTCAAATCCAAGCACCAAGTATACAACAAAGTGTCGGAGCAATGAAAGCCACATGAAAAAGTAAATAAAATCAATGCTCTCTCTCTCTCTCTCTCCCTCTTTCTCTAAAAAAAGAAGAAAAGGAAAGAAAAGAAACAAATTCTTCCATCATTCCTCTAATGTGATTGACTGAAGATTTCAGCTCTGTTACTTCCTTTTTCTTTGATAATATCTTTTGATCTCCTGATTTTTCTCACTTAGTCCCTTCATTATATCTTCTTTTAGTTTGTTGTTCCCTATAGTAATCATATCATTGAAAATGTTTTCTAGGTTTTCATCCTGCTCCCTATCTGTGGTCTACTTTTTAGGGGAGTTGTGGGTTTGAGGTGAACCTTTTCTAGTTTGATTCTCCATTTTTGAAGAGCTTCTTCTGGATCTTTGTATTGAGATTCCTTGCAAGTAAGCAAGGCAGGTCTTGTGGTGGTTCTTCCTTACAAGTCAAAGGGTCAGGTCTGCCACCACCCCGTTGATGATCACCTTCCAGAAAGGTATTTCTGACTGCAGCCTTATTTTGCTCCACCTTTTGGATCTAGGTTCAAGGTCACTGATCTAAAACCCAGGTTGCTCTGGGTACCTGCCAGGCCAGTTCCAGAAGAGGTCTGAACCAGCATGTCCTCACGTGGGCAGGGATCCTCCTCCAGTCTGTCCTGATCATGGACCAGAAGCCAGGGCTGGCCCTTCAGCTGGATGAGGGCTACTCTGGATGAGGGTCTACCTGGGGGTGTCCTGGGTGCCTGCTGGGCTGGGTCCAGAAGAGGCCTCAACCAGCAGGTAGGGAATTGGGTGGGCAGGGGCTGCTGGGGCCCATAGAAGTCTTTATTTACTTTTAACAGCAACTTTCTGAGGTTAATACCCATTTCCCTACATATAAGCAGCTTTAGCCTCAAGGACATGCAGACCTTGTCTAGGACAGGTAGTTAAGTAAGGAGGGAGGCAGGATGCCAAACAGGCCAGACTTCTGAACTGCAGAGATTATCTCCCTGCTCCACGCTTCAGCCCCAGAACAGTGGACAGAGTGAGTGGGCAGCTGAGAAGTCACCACGTAGTATGTCATATTCTCTCCAGACTTCTAAACATCACTGTGTAAAAGGGGCACCTGCTCTCATATTAAAATTTGCCTTCCTTTCTCCACTCATTTTTGAGGGGAGTAAAATATGACATTTGGTTAATTAATTTTTCAGATCTACAAGGCCAGTGTAGGAAAGGCTGTAAATTAAACAATTCTCATTTCCATAACATTGCAGTCCAAAGGGTATGGCTTTGTGATGCATTCCCGAAGCAATGATGCATGACTTTTATTAAACAAAGGCTAGGTTCCAAAGCCATTGTCCCTGCTTTGTGAGGAAGTTAGGCATGTGAAACAGAAAAGTAATTGGATGTGTTTATCTCCTGATTATTTTAAAAATCTGAATACACTCAATAGAGCCTTCGAAGACTATTCCCTAAGACAGGTCTACTGTAGACAAAAAGAAAACAAAACTTAAAAGAAAAAAAGGGCATTTACTATGCAATCTCCACCTCATTCCAAGACTTCAAGTGACTTCCCACAGCCTTTGGAATGTGACAGCATGGAAATCAAGGAAGCAGTTGGGGAGGGAAGTGCAGCAGAGTCCAGGGCAAGAGGGCTAAGGGGGCAGTGGATAAAAGAAAGGGCAGACAGATGTAGTACCCAAATGCAAAGGAAGTTAGAAAATTGATTGATGGCAGTTCAAACAACTAGGGGGCAAGATGAGGGTTTAACATATTCATATGTATTTTGAATTTCAAAGAAGGGTATAGCCTGAAATACTTCTTATGTCCATTAGATGATGGAATGATTCTTTTTTTAAGCCAGATATAAAAGGAAACCTGTAGCTTAAAGATTGTGATTTAAGAGTTTAAATCTTTACTGGACATCCATACCCTAAGTCCATGTGTCCATTCATTACTGTTCCTTGTGAAATCTGTGACAGAGTAGTTGCCATATTTTGTGATAAAGATCCATTCTTTCCAATATGGTGCCCCCAAGGAAAATGCTTTCATAAACGCCATCAATAACTCCCCAGTCACTAACACCTTTTCTTGTACTCATAGTTGTAGGCATTCTGAAGCCCACATCTCTCAAATAAGCTTTTGCTTTTTGTAATAACCCATTCTTCAAATAATGTCCTTACTTCATTCTCCTTTTCATCCTCCACACCCTCTTTCAGGGTCCTTTTCTCTTTTCTCCCTGCCTGACTGCTGGTTTTCTAAATAGCTTGGCAAGTCTCAGTAATCTTTTAAATGAAGATAACAGCACATGTCAGACTACCTCTGGGCACTGTGAAAGTTCAGTGAGATAATGAAAGTAAAGAGCTGTGTAAACTGCCAAGTGTGAATAAAGTGTGAAGTGCTATTCTTACTAAATGGGATGGAATGAAACATGACATCTTGCTACATTTCCCTGAGTTTCTGAACTTCTGGCTCCTTCGGTGAGCATTAACACTCATGCCAGTGTGCCTAGAGATAAACCATACATGCAGGATTGCATTTTTACCCTTCAAATTAATATTCAGCATCCCATTATCCCTCTTTTATACTTTACATATACTTTGGAGAAAAGAATAGAAGGTTAATCCTATAATAATGAGAGAAATTTCTTCTCATACTGCCCAAAGTCTCTTACTGCCCTTATCATTATGCAATTACAATGAGCTAACACATAGCTATATTTTATTTTAATTAGCTGCAAATATTTAGTATTTGAAATTAAATATTTTACGCCAAAATAATCATTGTTTATGTGGATCTTAGTACAATGTTAAATCTGAGGCTACAGTAAAAAGTTACTAAATGCTGGACTGTTGACTTGATGGACTTTTGTTGTGGATTGCAAAACTGGCAAGAATTCATCTCATCCCATCAAGAAGTGGGGTGCAATCCTCCACCCTTTGTATCTAGGAAGGTCACATTAGCCAGTGGAGCATTATGATAAAAGGAGGGGCTTGAAGAATAATTGCTCAGTGGTATTTTTCCTCATTAGCCACCACCAAATGAAGAAGGCTAAGGAAATCAGTTGGAGCGTGATAAATATATTGCACTGTGAACTTCATTGTTCCATCCAACTGCCAGATCTTGAGGACATCCCAAACTAGCCAGTCACTGGTTAACCCACCAGCAGACCACAAATGCCTGAGAGAACCAAAAAAAGAAAAAAGAAAGAAAGAAAAGAAAAAGAAATATATATACTGCCCAAGTAACCAATAGAATGTATAAGCTAAATAAATAGCTATTATTTTAGTTCACTGAGGTTTAGGATGGTTTGTAATACAACAAATGGGAATTGACGCAGCATTTATCTAGAAGTGGCGTGCCACTGACTGACACCCTCACGCATGACATTGATTTGCATCTAGGCAATGGATGGCATCTGGAAAAGCAGTAGAGAAAGTGCTATCAAGTTCTTCATCATTGAAGGTTATCAAATTCCTAAGGAAAGGCTGCAGCAGCTAAGAGGACGGCAATTTGTTCTGTGCAGGAAAGCAGTTTGCAAAGCTGTTGACTGGAGTAAACTGAGGGACACAGTATGTACTTTTTAACGTTTGTTCTGGCTAAGGTGATCTCCCAACAGAAAGTTTTAGTGTCAGTTGGGTACAGTTGTGTGTGGAATTTACCGCAAGAGAGAGAAACTAGGGAAAGAACTGTTCAGTCTGACTTTAGAAGTTAGAGGATGTGTAGAGGGATTCACACTATTTGCAGACTTACGGAAAATTTAACGTGGTGCCTAAAAGATTATTTCAACTAAAAAGATTTTTAAAAGACTACTAAAATTCTTAAAGGCATGTTCTTATATAAATCCAATACAAAAATTATTTAGGATAATAAAGGGAAGCATGTCTCAAAAATTTGGAGTGTGATTTTCATCAAATAAATTAGAATTCAATGTGATCAATAAAAAAAATCCATGTGAATTTTAAGGGAGTTACAACAGCAAAAGAGTCATAGACCTATATAAAAAGAAACTGCAATTGCTCAAAATGTTGGAAGACTCCTGATTCTCACCTTTTAATTTTTATTACTTTTTGGAAAAGGCTGAGAAGGCTTTTCTTTTATTTCCATCAACTATGTTCAAAGATTTTCTTTTCACATTGTCTCCAATATTTGTTATCTTCTAACTTCTTGATAAGAGTCATTAACGGGTAAGAGGTCATTGCTTACTGTGGTTTTGATTTACCTTTCCCTGGTGATGAATGATGTTGAGAATTTTTTTTTAATGTAACTTTGCCTTTTGTATGTCTTCTTTGGAGAAAATGTCTATTTAGGTCCTATGCTCATTTTTTAATCAGGTTTTTATTTTCTTGCTTAATTTTTGGATTTTGTTTTTGTTAATTTTACTATTTTGAGTCTTTTATATACTTTGGAAATTGATTCATTTCAGATGTATTTTTTGTAAATATTTTCTATCATTTCACAGGTTGTCACTTGCCTCTGCTAAATCTTTTCTTTGCTGTGTACAAGCTTGTTAGTTTGATGCAATTAGTTTGATGTCTATTTTTCCATTTTCTTGCTGTGTATATAAGATCAGATCCAAATATATATATAGAAAGAGATATAGTCCAAATATATATATATACATATATGTGTGTGTATACGTATACACACACACACACACACACACACACACACACATATATATATATATATATATATATATAGTTCAAATCAACATCAAGAAGATTTTCGGTTTTCTTTTCAATAGTTTTACAGTTTCAAGTCTTATGTTTAAGTATTGAATCTATCTTAAGGAGATTTTTTTATAAGGTATGAGTTAAGAATCCAATATCATTCTTCTACATATGAATATCCAATTTTCCCAACACTGTTGAATAGACTATTCTTCCCCACTCCATGCACTCTTGGCCCATTTATTGAAGGTCAGTCAACTATAAATGCATGAATTATTTTTGAACTTTGTACTCTTTTCCATTGGTCTATTTGACTTATGCTAGTATATACTCTTAGAATTACTGCATCTTTGTAATATATTTTGAAATCGTGAAGTGTGATGCCTCCAGCTTTGGATTTTGTGCTCAGGAATGCTTTTGTTGGACTTCTCATGTAACAATAATTCCCTCCTGTATGTAAGACTATGTTAAACAAATATAAAATAAATTTTTAAAAGATATTTTGTGGAAATAAAAGCTTGAAAATAAAAGTTGGAAAAATAAAAAAAATGCTTTGGTTATTCAGGAATTTTTTTTGTGGTTCCATATGATTTTTAGGATTTTTTTCCATTTTTATAAAAATTGCCACAGAAATTTTGAGAGGATTTTAGTGAATCAGTAAATCACGCTGCATAATATAGACATTTAATAATATTTTTCAAATTATGAATGTGGACATTTTTTCATTTATGTCTTCTAGGATTTATTTTATCAGTATTTTATAGTGTTTAGCGTACAAATCTTTCAATTCCTTCCTTAGTTAAATTTACTTTTAAGAATTTATTCCTGTGTGATGTTATCGTAACTGGAATTAATTTCCTAATTTCTTTTTTACTTTTATTTTTTGGACAGATCCTTCTTGGTGCAGAAACAATTTAATTTTTATGTTCATTTGCATCCTGTCACATTTCTAAATTTGTTTATTAGTCCTAACATTTTTCTTTTTTTTGGTGGAGACTTTAGGGTTTTCTATATATATGATAATGCAATCTGCAAACAAGACTCACATAGGCTGAAATTAAGAGAATTTAAAAAGTTATTCCATGTCGTTGGTAATCAAAAACAACAAAGATAGCTATATTTAAATCAGACAACATAAACTTGAAGTAAAAAACTATCACAACAGGCAAAGATTTTATAGTGATAAAGGGAACACTTCATTAGAAGGATACAATTGTAAATACATATTCATCAACATCAAATTATTTAAATGTAAACATACACAGAACTGAAGCAAGAAAAAGACAACAACACAGTAACAGAGGCTTGAGGGCATTAATAACTAACTTTCAACAGTAAACAGATCATCCAAACAGAAAACAAGAAAATAGCAGCAATCTTGAGTAAAACTATTGGCTAAATGAGCATAACAGACATACAGTGCATTCTGTCCAACAGCGCCAGGATGAATATTCTTCAAAACTCACATGGATTTTATTAAAAACTGTGGTACATTTATACCATGGAATTTTACACAGCAATTAGAAACAATGATATTGCAGCCTTTGAAGGTAAATGGATGGCTATGGAAGAGATTATGCTGAGTAAAATCAGCTTAACCCAGAGAACTAATGGTTGATTGTCTCCACTCATCTGTGGAGGTTGGGACTAGACCCTGGACAGTGAGAAAGTTGGTCTATTATTATGTGTTAAATCCAGATAAGATGTAATGCTATACAACATAATCCTTTTTTAGAGATATTGTGGGAAGGGGAAGGGAGGGATAAGGGTGGGTAACTGGGGGGGCACTCCTGGGGGTAATTATAATATCCAGAATCTATACACATTTTATATTACTTTGTTAAAAACTTGTATGGTTGTTCAAAAATGAAAGAAAAATTAAAAAAAAAACTCACATGGAACATTATCCAGAAGAAATCATATGTTAAGCCACAAAACAATTTCTCAACAATTTTGAGGACTGAAATCATTTAAGGAAATTTTTCTTACCAAATGTCATGAAACTAGAAATCAATAATAAGAAAATTGGAAAAATTTACAAATATGTAGAAATGTACAAATTAAGCAACAATACACTCCTGACAATCAATGGGTCAAAGAAAAAAAAATGAACAGGAAATTAAAAAAAAATCTTGTCACAAATAAAAATGAAAATACAACATAACAAAACTTCAATGATTCAAAATAGCAATTCCAAGAAACAGGTTTACAATGATAATTGCTCGTATTTAAAAAAATCAGAAAGATATCAGAGAGCTGAACTCTGTATTTCCAGAAACTAGGAAAATAAGAATGAACCAAACTAAAGTTTGTCAAAGGAAAAAGTTAGGAAGAAATAAATGAAATGGACACTAGAAAAACAATTTTTAAAGACCTCAATAAAACTAAGAGTTGTTTTATTTGAACAGATCAACAAAATAGACAAATCTTTAATTAGACTAATCAAAAAGTGATAAAAGGCAAATAAAATTATAAATGAAAGAGAAGCCTTTCCAACTTATATCACAGAAATATAAGTAATTGGAAGAAACTATTGTGAATAATTATATGCCAATAAATTGTATAATAAGTGAATTAATCGCTAGACCTATGCATGTACCAAAGTTAAATCAAGAAGAAATAGAAAATCTGAATAGATCAGGTGATTTCACTAGTAAATTCAACCAAACATGTAAAGAACTAAAACCAATTGTTGTCAAACTCTTTTAATACATTGAAAAGGGGGGGAATACGTCCAAACTCATTCTATAAGGCAAAAATCACCCTGATAACAAAATCAGACAAGCACACTTCAAGAAAAGAAAATTACAAGCCAGTATCCCTGATAAACACACATGTAAAAAAATTTAGCAAATCAATTTCAACAGTTCACTGAAAGGGAGTTCACTGAAAGGATCATACATCAAGATCAAATGGAATTTACCTTGGGATGCGGGGATGCTTCAAGATAAGCATATTAACAAATGTGATACACCATATTGATGGAATAAAGAACAATTACATAATGAAAAAATCATATGATCATCCCAATACATACAGAAAAGACATCATTTGACAAAACTAAACATACAAAAAATGTACCTCAATATAATAAAATCCATAGAGGACAAGAACACAGCTAAAAGTATGTTTAACAGTGAGAAGCCAAAAGCTTTTCCTTTAGGATAAAGAACAAGTATTCCCCACTGTCTCCAATTCCATTAAACATGATACTAGAAGACCTAGTCAGAGCAATTAAGCAAGAAAAACAAATTGGAGAAAAGTAAAATTTTCTCTTAACTTTGTAGCCGCTGAACTTAGACCGAGAAAGTTACTCAGTTTTAACATGGGCAATTTTTTTTATAGTAAAGAAAGGACTTATAGAAGGGAAAGTCAGAGTAGGAATCTACTCAAAGAATCAGACTTTCCTTCCAACCAAAACCACTCAGTAAATCTACGTAACTTTGAAGTAAATTTAAACCATTGCATTTTGAAGTGATTTGTTTTATGGCAAAAGCTAACTGATAGAGTTTTGAATTTACTTCCTTAATTTCCTGAGATGATAACCTCCACCACTTGTGTAACTTTAAACAAAAATTAATTAGCTCTTTATGATCTTTAATTTTCATAGATATAAAATAACATTAATCATACATATCTCATGGGCTTTTTGAATGTTAATGAAGTAGTGGATGTCATGGCTAAAAGTATGAATGCTATAAAATTCACAGTATTACTATTTCATGAGCCCCAACTTTCTCATCTGTTTAAGGTGTTAATTATCACCAACTACATTTCAGTTTTGCTTTGAAAATTGAAAGATCTGAGAGAAATGGAACTGACACATTCAAACTGTTAGACATCAGCAAATCACTTCATCGCCTAATATGTGGTTGTGATTTTAATTATTGTTCACTTATCTGACATGAAAAAAATATTTTCTTTAGATGAAAAAAACTATGTATTCAGTTATGTTCTTCTCATTTGAATGAGCAATTGCATGCTTATATTAAGAATGTCCTATGTTGGGGCTGGAGCAGTGGCTCGGCAGATATAGTGCTTGTCTGGCATGCACAAGTACACCGGTTCAAACCCTAACACCCATGTACACACGAAGTGTCAGAGCAACGAAAGCCATGTGGAAAAACTCAAGTAAAAAAATTGATTCTCTCTATCTCCTTCTCTTTTAAAAAAAAAAAGAATGTCCTATGTCATTATAAAATATAATTCCAATGACCCCTAACTCAGGTCACTGTAGGCTAAAGAGACCTCAGCTTTCTGTTCTGTCCTCCTGTGAACACACTTCTCTTCAACATACTCCTGTCCCCTGGAAATATCTCCATTCTCCTTCTCCATTGGTCTTTGGCAACTTCCAACCATTCCCACTTGCAAATCAATAACCTCCCTCTCCAACCACCAATCACCATCAACCTCATCAAGAAGCAGTATTCAAGTGCATGGATCTTCAAACCCGGAGAATTCACTGGGGGGTATAATTAAAATGCCTCAGTGAGTAGATAGCAACCAAGAAGGGGTGGGGGGGAACTCTTCAGGGAAGCCGGGGAAGAGACGTGTGTGTACAGGCTGCAAAGCCCATAGAATAAAGCAGTAACCACACAGGAAGCACCAGGGGTGGCATAGACACCATAGAGTACAGTGATCCATGAGGGCTTCTTGGAGGACGAAATGAGCAGGACCTAAAAGACAGGCATTATCAAAAGGGACATCACTACACTCTTTCAAAACATTTTACCAAGTATTTGCAATGAGCCTGGTGCTGTAATACACAATGAGGGAAATGATAATAATAATGATGCCTTGTAGGTGTGTTGCACTTTGAAATTCATGATCTGGCAAAGAACAATAATATGAATATCAGGGAAGAAGAGATAAGAGGTAAGTGGGAACTAGAATTACTTAAATATCATTGTGTTCCTAGTGCGCTACTGACATTTCATGTCTGTAATTTCATGAAAATCCTTCTCTGAGGTCAACTCAAATATCATTTGAATTTAGAGATGAGGAAAAGAGAGAGAGAGAGAGAGAGAGAGAGAGAGGCAGGCCAGTCAACTGGTAAGAACAGACCAGAGCTATTTGCTACAGAAGGAGAATAAATCACTCACCCAAAGAGCATCTCACTCTCAGAGGAGAGCTGTCATTACCTAGTTGGTACCTGGAGCACTTCTTCCTGTCCAAAGGTATTCTTTCCTATAATCACCAATTAGAAACTATCACAGTCGTTTTCCTGAGCAGTTGATGAGGATTGAGATCCCTGCAGTTTGGAGATTTCAATAAAGCCCTCTGGTTAATAACAGTGATATTCAGAACAGAACTAATCGTTCACACTTGGAATAGATTCCCTCTTTCATATCACCGGATTCTCTAAGGACCCGCACAGTTTGATTTTCCTGTGCCCAAGCACTTTAACAAGGTATTGTTAGCCAGTAATAACTTTTGGAGCCCCTCTGGCCAGAGAGCAGAGCAGTTCATCACTGAACAATCCAGCTGATTTATTTTATTATTAGGGGAGTTTGGAAAAAGACTATTCATTTTCACCTGCTCTTAGGTGATTCTCGGCATCTGCCATCCTTCTCAATACTGCCATATTGACGGACTCCCATTGCTGCAAAAGTTACGCCATGCAAAGTCTTATCCAGGACCAAGATTGAAAGGACAGTGGACAAACTGTGGGCTTTGCACTGTCTTTGACTTTCTAACCATAAATGAGAGTGTGAATATTGGGGGATGCTCCCAGGTGACACTACCCACCCTCTCTGTGCCCATATGCCGCTGTACCCAGATCACAGCAGTCTGTTTTCTTGTGAATCTCTTCCACGCAACTGTGCATCCTTTGATGCCAAAAATTCTCAGTGACTGAATTCTTGGCCCAAACCCAAAGCAGACCCTGACCTGAGTATAGATGACCGAAGGAAGCATGTGTGCTAATTTACTTGCCCAACATCCGTTGTCTGTTTTCCTGATAATGGGACCTCAATTTTCTTGGAGGGAATCAGTCTCTTCCTGTTTTGGGGTGTGATTAAACTTTCTCCCAGGCAACAGAGTGAAAACAGGAAATAGGAGTAGCCTCACCTGCGCACAGTGATTGGTCAGACTTGAGCATGTTACTCCACTGTTGCCAAACAGAGCAAAGTTAGCGAGAAATAAAGCTTCTCTCTCTGTAGAGGCTTATGATGTGATAAGATATAAGGCTGAAATGTAGAACATTCCTGTTGTCACTTACAAAAAATATGACTCATGATGAAAAAGGATGAAGGACAAAACTTTTGGAGAAAGATAAAAAAATCCTAATGATATTGTTTCTGCCCCTAGATCTGCCCCTTCCTGAAGCCGTTATCTTTTAAATGCATTTGACATTTATTTCTCTGTAGCATTGTTCTGTTACACACTGCTACATAATAAGCCATCCTACATTTCAGTGGCATTAGAAAGTCATCCTGGTTTATCCTTAAAGTAACTGAATTAACTAGGTCTGTACAAACAGGGAAGAAGTGCATTGAACTGGTTAAAACTTGCACAAAGCCGTCAGTTCCGTAGAATAGTGGTCAATTAATATGTTGAATCTACAAGTTACTGACTTAGTAAGCTAAAGAAGAACAGCTCTCATTTCGCTTACAACCAGTCCTTTAGGAAGAAAGGACATCCCCTGGGCACCCTGCCTTATGGTGTCTTCTCTGGATCCTCCCTGCCTGACCCTCTGGGAGGGAGGCAATGCTCACTGGTTTTATTGTCCTATCACTCCACCTTGAGATCTGTACTCCAAAAAGCATCGAACGTCTATGGTCCATCAGTCCTGCTCAGAACCTGATTTTTGTAAAATGCCCACTCATGTCACCCCCACCCCCGGTGTCTCCCTAACACCTCATAAGAAACAGCTCCTCTCCTTCTCTCTGGCCTTGGTCCCCTTTCCAGGCACGCCTCCAGGATGCATTCACAGCAATTCTGCCCAGTCCTTTCTTGCCAGCCCCTAGCTCAGGGATCAAAGCCATCTGGTCAAGTCAGTGAGGAGAGTTCAGGAACAGTGTGCACAAGGCTGGTGCTAGAGTGTGGTTCATCCTGTCCATGAAAGCATGAGATCTTGAGGATACAGAGAGCAGCATTCACAAGGGAGAGCACGGCTTCAGTTACCAAGGAGGTCACACCTCAGCCCAGGGAAGCAGATTCCCATGTCATGACTTGGCTGAAGGGAAACTGGGGTCTGGGTGGAAATACCTCACTTGCAATTGGGATTAGGAATGAAGAAAAGAAGACTACCCTGGAAAACAGCCTTAGGAGTCAGAATGATGAGCAGCAGCTCTGGAGTGAAGTTGC
Organism: Aplodontia rufa; assembly: GCA_004027875.1. Lineage (NCBI taxonomy): Eukaryota > Metazoa > Chordata > Mammalia > Rodentia > Aplodontiidae > Aplodontia > Aplodontia rufa. Next base: position 57,916 of record PVKS010009829.1, read on the forward strand.
CTGGGTCTGAAGACAGACCCCATCATCTGCTGTGAGTCCTTGGGCTACTTAATCAAGTTCTCTGTTTCCTCATTTTCCCTGTCCTTATTATAACTAATTGATGATGCCTATGAATTGTGCCTTTTGAGGTTTCTGGGGAATTTAAAGAGTCAGCTCTTGGAAAGTTCTGAAACATCAATGACAGACAGCCATGATTATCCTGATTGTTGTGATTATTTCTCACAGCTCTGAGTCTGGGATTAGATGTGCCCCAGTGGCATCAGTAGCATCTGAGAGTCAGATATCTCTCCATACGTCCCAGTTCCACCACTTCCAATGTCCTGCACTCCCCACCCCCATCTCTCTCCATAAAACTCACTCCTTGTACAAAACACATATCGTTTCTGCCAAAGCCACCTGGGATTTCCACCATGAGTCATGACGAATCACTCTGGGACCCAGTCCGGACTGCGAGACCCTACCCAGCACCAGCCCACCCTGAGGGCTGTTCCAGAATGGAAATCCATTCAGACAGGGGAAGGCTGCCCACAGGTCACGTGGCACTCCTGAATGTGTTCTCCCGGGGGAATGTGACACTTTCATTGCTGCTCTTACAGAGCTCACAAGAATTGTGGCTTCAGCATCCAGAGATTTCTTGCTTTCATATATTCATATCATGCACACCCGCGCTTTATTCCTCTGAGCATAAGAGCAATTTTGTGTACTGAAAGACAGTTCTAGCACTGGAAGAGGGTGTGACTGAGTGAGGATTTAGATAATGCCCATCTACGAGAGTGTGTGATCACAACCAGATTCTGTTGAGGTCCCGAAACTGCAGGTACGACAGATGAGTATCCTCTGAGTGATGACTTAGATGAGCTGGTAGAAGCGACTATGTCTATACCAGCAGAGGGGCATGTGGCACGATGATATTAAAACGGAACTGGTTAAGTTTCTGTGCACTTAGGAAAGTTATGCTGGGGCCACAAGGATTGCTAATTAGATGTCAGAAAACTAACGACAGAGAAATGGGAGGAATGGAGGGAGGAAGGGATGCAAGCATGATGTGCTTAACTGTCACCAGCACCAGCTCCCCAGGCTCTCCGCTGCTTCGTAGCTGGGCTGTGCACAAAAACTGCTATTGGGGAAGGTCCCCTGAGCACTTGCCGCTAGGAGTCATGAATCTGCTACAGAGGGACCTGTGTGAGAATTCAGATCTAAATTTTGTGACTTCTGTCTGGGTGACCCCAAAGGAGGTGGTTTGAGTTGATAAATGTGTGATCTTTGACCCACTGAGAATTACATTAGCTCTGTTCATGTCACTTGGACCATTTGGACATTTGCTAATGCATGCTACCCCAGAACAGGAATTAAAATACCCTGGCATCAGATTGATATTACTGATGGAACTAATTGCCACAAACTCAGTGACTTAAAAGAATGTTAATATATTCTCTGCTGTTTCTGGAAGACAAGAGTACAAAATGGGTCCAGCCGGGCCCAAACCATGGTATTGGTGAGCTGTGTTCATTCCGGAAGTTCTAAGGGATGCTTCCAGAGTTTTCCAGCTTCTGGATACTGCTTGCATTCCTTGTTTGTGGTCTCTTCCTTCTTCTTCAAGCCAGCAGCATGGCAGTTACGCCTCCCTCTGACTCTGACCCCTACTTCCATCACCACTCCTCCTTCTCTCCGTCTGCTCTCCATGCCTCATTGTTTTAAGGATCCTTGTGATAACGTGGACACCCTGGGCAACCCAGGATACTCTCTGTAACCCAAGATCCTTCATTTAATCTCATTTGTAGAGTTCTTTTGCTATGTGAGATAAGTAGTCACAGGTCTCAGAGATTAGGACATAGATAATTTTAGAAAGCAAGCATTCTACCTCCTACTGCCCCCCACCCCAATAATCAAGCAACCTGCTTAAATGGCTCTGAGCAGGAAAGAAAGCATGTGAGCAAACCCAGAGTACCCACCATGTGCTAGAAACTAGGATCATTCCATTACATTTTCTATACTAGTTTACAGTTCTTGCAAGTACCAATTACGCATTTCCGGGTAAAATGTGTATCTTCACACTTAACAGAGGAATTCTATCCCAGAAGAGCTGTCCTCTTTATCTACAACCCGTGCATGCAATCATGTGCGAACATATACACACACAAATACACACACACACACTCAAACACACATACACACACGCCTTTAATCCTTAGACCCTTTTCCTCATTTTCTTAGTTTACTAACTTCATGAAAAGGACACTCAAACTCTTAGCCCCAACCACTGAAAAATGCTATCAGTACATCCTTGCAAGATGCCCATTACCATTTGCAATACAGCACCAGAGCCTCCAGAAAACAAAAAATGGCACACGTTACAATAAAGGGAGAGAAAGGCACCTATATTCGTCAAATTACACATCATGCTTTTTGCTGAGATATGCATGTTCTTGATATTGAAGAAAATGCTAAAAGCCTGGAAATGTGATCTCAGAAAAATACAATGTTGCTTTATTTTGTATATTTCGTATATCTTAAGTCAACAACTCTTCATCTTTTCCAGTAGACTCTTTTTCTGGTTGTTTTTACTGAAATGTCTTTTTTTTTTTCCATTATGCAGGAGCTACCTTGCTAATTCTACTTTCTCCGCCGATCTTGGTTTATTGTTAAAAATAAAAGCTTTTCTTGAAAGTAACCTCCCACCTTTTGTGCTGTGCTTAGAGAAAGAATGAAGAAAGTCGACTATGAAAGAAGCAATGACTTTGGCTGGCACGGGGTGGGAATGATTTAAAACGCTGCCATCCTATTGAGAAAGAAACCTGTGGCCCTTTAAAGCTGAACTCTAGGAACTGCATCGCACATAATTGGAATCAGTGTGAATATCACATGCAGCAAAATGAGAAAATGTCACTAACTCATCTTTCTTCAGTGAAGAAATGCTTGCCTTTCTGTTCTAAGGGCTGAAACAGGCCTGCTTAGATAGAGCATTTTTTTTCTCCATTCTCTTATTTGTGAGTTCCATTTTCCTCTACCCCTGCAGAAAGCAAGCCTCAAATCAGAAAAAGGTGGGGCAAGTATTTCCCCTACATTTACTCCGTCAGTGCTCTCTCATGAAATACCGGAGGACAGCTTTTGCATTAGTGAGAGAATTACCTACAACTGAGCCACAGTGTGTGACAAGCTAGTGAGATGAATGATGGTGTGGAATGGCCAGGGAACAGAAGTTTGCTTTGGTCAGGATAAAGAAGTATTTTGACAGTTCCCTGAGGAAGAATTAAAACTTCAAATTCAACAAGACACATGTAAAAGTCAGTTTTTCATTGCTGTAACAAAATATCTGAAGCTGAGTACTTCATAAAGAAAGGAGGTTTATTCAGTTCAAAGTTTTGGAGGTGCAAGAGCAGGGTGCTGGTATCTGATCAGCTATGATAGAGGGTTTCTTTACTGTATCACATGGTAGATGGTATCATGGTGGAAGCACATGTGAGAAGAAAAGATGGCTAGATGAAACAGGAAGTCCTAAAATTTGGGGAAGGCCAATTTTGCTCTTTTATAGCAATCCTCTCTGAGAGCCAACCAGGGTTTCCTGGGAATTATGTTCATCCGTTCCAAGTACAGAACCCCCATGACCTAAATACCTCCCACTAGGCTCCTCTTCTTAAAGTTCCCACCACCTCTCAACATCACATTGGGGACCAAGTTTCCAACAGAGGAATGGTTGGGAGACACATTCAAACCAAACCCGTACTCTAACAGCAATCACTGCATGATTCAAGTGGGGAAAGACAAGAATAGTGGCTTGTCAGCCCCCAGATCAAAGATCAAGGCATTCCTGATGAGGACCAGATTTACTGGGTTTAAACCTGTTTTGCATAGTGTTGCCAAGTTAAATACAGAATGCATAATTTAATTTAATTTAATTTGAATTTCATATAAGCAATGAATATTATATGATTTTTTTCAAGAACCAATGTATATATACTTAGTTATCCAGTGCTAATGCCATATAATGGATGCCAAGCTTGGGTTCCCCCTGTTGCTGTTTCCCCCAGAAGAATTCCTGAGTTAAATGGATATCTCATGGAGGGCAGAGATCTCTTTCTGAGATGATTCCCCCATATTCCCACTCTCCAGTCTCCTAGGAGTTCTTCCTTCACCCTCCTCCCCCTGTCCCCCTCCCTATGCCTCCAAGTATCCTAGGGAGTCATCTCCCTGTTGTATTGAGAATCATACAATTTGAAGTTATTGTTAGCTTAGCCGTCTAACATACTGCTTCTCCATGTATTCTAGCTTCCACAGATAAGAGATACCATTCGGCCCTTGAGTCTCTGAGATTGGGATACTTCACTTAGCATAATTATTTCCATCTCCATCCATTTGGCTGCAAAAGCCATAATATCATCTTCTCTAAAGGCTGAGTAGTATTCCATTGTATGTAAGTACCAAAGTTTTCATATCCACTCGTCGAGTGGGGGGTATCTGGGTTGGTTCCATAATCTACCTATAGTAAATTGAGCTGCTATAAACATTGATGAAGCCACATCACTAT